>JACEIK010000884.1:101219-124132 GCA_018107945.1 Datura stramonium
ACTAACCGTTATCACTAAATTCGAGATATAACTATCCTATGACCACAACTCAAGTAAATACAATGATCACCAAGATCAAGGCTCTGTTGTAATTCTCTTTTCCTAATCTCTACCTCTTCGACAAAAGAAAGTAAAGAATTCAGGAACTTCCTAACGTTGCGTACCGCTAATAATCATTAAAGATGAAGAGACTACAATATAAGTAATTAGTATTGGTTTTAGACTCACTTTGTGCAACCCTAACTTATTAATCCACCATGATTCCCACAACTCTAGCTATGGAGGTTTTAGCCTCTCATAGTTGCAAGATTGTGCATTGTATTCATGATTGAAAACATAAAACAATACTTACAAAGATGATTGAGAAAAAACACTTCCTTCAATTAATCCACGAAATCTTGAATAACAAATAGCAAGAACAATATGAATTCAAGAAAAGGTTGATCACAAGGTTGAACCAACTCAATTCTCTTTTTCAATGATGTCAAATTGCTTACTACAATGTTTTCCTACTAAAATTAAATCTACTCGTCGTCTTCTCTGAAAAATAAAACATAAAAAGTATTTATAGAGACACAAGAATCCTTTTCCTAAACTAACAGGACTGCTTTCCATATCTGTAGTCGACCTCGTCACAGGTCCACCTATGACTCGTAGGGGCTTCCCACGGATCGTGGCATCGACTCGTGGCTTGGAGTGTTGACTAAATTTTGGCTAAGTATTAGGCCAAAGTATGATTCATACCAACATCCTACGACTCGTACATTGCACCTGTGGCTTGATCCTGATACTTTCAACTTTGTCTGAACTTCACCATGACCGGTATGGTACAACTCGTACCTTCATCTCACGGATCATAGGGTACTCTCGTACTGAGAATCAGCCTCCTGTGCAATTCTTCTGTATTTCATCACGACTGGCTCACCACGAATCGTACCATCATGGTACGATCCGTGATAAGTCTCATGAGATCAGTCTTCCAGGTTAAACTTTCAGCTTCTTATCAAGGCCCTTAGTACGACTCGTAGGTCCATCCTACGGATCGTACTGTGGACTGCACTTTTTGCCCCTTTTGGCATACTTTTAGCTTTCTTTTGCAATTTATTGTTCCAACACCCATTTATCCTGAAATCAAAGGAAAAGTGTCTCATATCGACATAAATACACTTAAGTCCATGCTATTTTCGTAGTTTTGAGCGTCAATAGTGTTGTAAATCCACAACACATCATGACTACACTAATTTGATGCCTATTTTTTGAAATAATTATGCAGTTGTGACTGCATTAATTTGATGTTGTTTTCTAGAGTTACTCTGGAGTTGCCACTGCAATTTGGTGTCTATTAATGTATATTGGAACTCTAGTTTTAGTTGGAGTTATTGTGAACTATAATTTCTTTTAATATTATGCAGCAAATACTACGCTTATTTGATGTCTATTTTTGTTTCTTGTTAACATAATGGATAGTATAATA
The DNA here is from genome assembly GCA_018107945.1 of Datura stramonium. Classification (NCBI taxonomy): domain Eukaryota; kingdom Viridiplantae; phylum Streptophyta; class Magnoliopsida; order Solanales; family Solanaceae; genus Datura; species Datura stramonium. Next base: position 102,694 of record JACEIK010000884.1, read on the forward strand.
ACAACTTGCCACAAAAATTTATAAATAAGTTATAACCAATTGTAACAAAATAGAATACACAAATAAACTATATTAGATTAAAAGACTACTTGATATACCAAGTCAAGGTTGATTACAAAAGAGCCTGCATCTAATTGATTCCAATACAAAATATATTACACACCTACATATCATCTAACAACATCAAGAGTTTAAGGTAACTTCATTGAACTTTTCTTCATATAGTTGACCCCAAACCAATAGCTTATAGCTATACCTATAACACATCGAAGAAGCATGTATTCTCCCCAATCTTTTATTTAACCATGTTGCCCCTCCATTTCTTCTCCCTTTTTTTCATCTTCTTAATCTCGCCTTTCAACTTGTCCAATTTCATTCTTACACAATTATCATCTTGTTTTGATTCTCTAGGCTTGCATCTTCTTTAGAAGTTTCTTCAAGTTCAACCAATTTCTCATCTTCATATGTTTCTTAAGATATTAAAAAGATTCCACTAGATTCTCAAGCTTACCTATTTTCTCTATTAGTTTTGACATCACAAATTTAGAACTCAGATCAGTGTATTTCTATCCCTCCAACACCAAAAGTTGTAAGATTTGGACCCTTAAATGATGAAAAATAGTGAAGGAATTAGTGTTCAATTACAATTAAAATATATAATTTGCTTAATTAATTTTGGCGTAACCCATCGACGACCCCCTAAAGTTGGCACCAACTTTAACTTAGGCACCTCAACTGAACCTTGTTCATTTTAAACACCTAATGTAGTGGCCCGCTGTGTCATTTTAATACTTTTTGCACAGTTGGTAGATCGCATGTTTTACACTCATTTACATCGTGCAGATGATCCTTTTGGGATAATGTGGCTTCTAGCTTGTCCCCCTGTCACGATCCGAGTCAGTACCCTGGACACAACACGGTACTCAGGACCACAAGTGAATCCAAGTGAACCCATGAAATAACATAATTTTATAATGACTGAACTATTATAATTGAACCTTAGCGGAAGCTATTATTTAAAAAATAATAAAATACTTATAAATAGAAACATTTGGTAAAAATACTAGAATTTAATCAAAGTACTGAACTCAAGTTAAAGCTAATATACACTGTCTAAAAGCCCTCTAAAAGAACTGATGAGTTGTTGGGACAAACCTCTAGCTAACTTTACTATCTAAAATTGAAAATAAAAATAAACAGTATTGAAGCTGAAAAACTATGGTCCGCTGGAGATGAGGACTCACCAAAGGAACTCCGTTGAATACCATCGATGGAGCTAGCTGCGGTGCTAAGGTTGAGTATCTAATCCTATATCATAAAATGATATAGCATAGAAAGTATGCGTCAGTACTTTGAATGTACTAAGTATGTAAGTTATAAGCTAAACATAGTAAAACTAATAATATGCAAGTGTACTGAAAAGACAAGCAATAACCATATATGGAATCATAAGTACTGAAAGAATCTGAAAACCTAATAGTACTGCAAGAACTAATAACTGTCTGAAGGTCATAAGCATATCCTGAAATCTGAAAGATTGAACTAAAGTGGAGACTATGACTGTACTGTACTGAACTACATTGTATTGTGGGAGAGACTATAACTGACATGTAACCATGTGAGTTAAATCTGGAGTCCGATGTATATCCCTTATCGGAGAAGGTCCACTATACCTTTCCAGTGTATAGTAGTTGAACTGAGTGATCATTGTCTAAGGCCCATTCGAGCTATTAACCTAAGGTGGAAACATAGTTCTGGAAACCTAGGTGCACTGAAACCCGTCCTGCTCGATGCTAAATACTACTCCCACTGAAAAATCCTAAATATGTCTAATTATGCTGATAGCTCGAAACTGATGTCCTAAGACTAAGTCAGGACTACTTATCTGGAAGTGTCTTGAGAGTCTAAGGACCTGCAAGAAAATATGTTCTAAGACTTGTCAGAGCTGCTTTATCTTAAAACGTCTTAACAGTCTAAAGAACAACTATTTAGCTGATAAATTGATATTACTGAGTTTCTAAAAAAAACTGATAATAAGTCAAATTGATCAGCTGACATTCCTGGGGAAGGCTAAGTATATTCATAATATAAAAATTTTAACCTCAAGTTGAACATATATATGCCGAAGATCATGCTTAAACAATATTCCATGGAAAAACATGGCATTTCAGACCAGCTATTAAATCATACAAGAATCAACCCAAGAGTCATGCTACAATCAAGAATCTGAAGGCATTTACAAGTAAAAAAATAACATCTTAGTCATAAAATGATGCTACACATGAAAATTTAAAAACATTGGGGAGATAGGGAATTTCAACAGCTAATAAAAACCCTAGTCATGATTTCTAGAATTTCAGGCTAGTGTTATTGAAGAATTTGGGACACAAAGGTGAGAGGAAACCTTTCTTGAAGTCCAATATACCTGAAGAAAATTTCATATAAGAAAATCCTTTAGAGTCTGAGAAGAAATTGAAACCCTTGTTCTTGCATTGCATTTTCTATCTGAGTTTTCATGGAGGAATTCTAAGAGTGAGAGGTAAGAATGAGGGAGGAATGTCGTGTATCTCTCTTAATTTATAAAATATATTCCCAAAGTAACATAGTTTAGGGACAAAAGTGTGAGAATATACGAGAATACCCCTGGGTAAATATTCTAAAATCTAAAATTCCTGGGTCACAATGTGTTTGATGGGACAAGTGATGGACTGTCGCAAGCCTAATGGTCTGTCGTCTCCACTGTCGGGCTTAAATAGAATTTTCCCAAAGCCTTGACCTAAATTATGATCCGGGTGATGGGCGGTCACTCACCTGAGGGACCGTCGCCCTCTCCGTCGGCCTTAAGCAGAGGGCCTAGAATTCTCAGTCTAAGTGATGGTCGCCATGACGGGCCATCACTCGCTTGATGATCCATCGTCCTCAAGATGAAGGGATCACACCTAGACGGAACCAGTGATGGTATGTCGTCTGGCTGACGGTCGTCAGATCCACCGTCAAAGATGTGACGGGTCGCCACCTCCCCCGTCACTCCAGCACCAGGTCTACAACTGTCATTCCTTTGTTGCAATATTTCACTTCGGGGTCTAGGGTGTTACAATATCTCTCCCTTGGGAACATTCATCCTCGAATGGAGGATGACTAGGCTGAAAAGGGTAGGGAAGGAGCTGCAATCCAAGAACGAAGAACTATAGATTGAAAACTAATGAAGTAACTGACTTCGGACTGAAATACATGACTGAATTGAATTCATGCTATGACATGAAAAGAATCGATAGGCATGATCTTTAACCAAAACTGAATTGAGTGCTAAGGGGAAACTTGTACCTGAAGCTAAATTTGAGATGGAAAGGAATAGGTGAGGGAATTTAGCCATCATATCTGCTTCTGCTTCCCACGCAGCTCCTTCCACCAGCTGGTTTCTCCACAAGACTTTCACCAAAGTTACCTTTTTGTTCCTCAACTTATGAACCTGACGGTCCAGAAGCTGAACAGGAACCTCTTCGTAAGAGAGACTATCATTTACATCCATACTCTCTAATGATGCAATTGAAGCTGGATCATCGATGCATTTCTTCAACAAAGACACATAGAAGATTAGATGCACCGATGCTAACTCTGCAGGAAACTCCAGCTCATAAGCCACATTGTCAACACGTCTTAGGATTCTATAGGGACCAATATATCTGGGACTAAGCTTTCATTTCTTTCTGAATCTCATCAACCCTTTCATAGGTGAAATTTTTAGGTATACTCAATCATCCACAACAAACTCCAACTCTCGTCTCCTTACATCTGCATACAATTTCTATCAGTTTTGAGATGCTTTCAGCCGTTCTTCCCTGATAAGTTGAACCTTATGCATGGCCTCATGAACTGAGTTAGACCCTATCAAAGTAGCTTCACCAACCTCAAACCACCCTATAGCAGATCTACACCTCCTACCATATAATGCCTTTAACGGGATTATCTTAATGTTGGAATGGTAGTTGTTGTTGTATGCGAACTCGATGAGAGGTAGGTGATCATCCCAACTGCCCTTGAGATCGATCACACAAGCCCTCAACATATCCTCCAAAGTCTGAATCGTCGCTTAGCCTGACCATTTGTCTGTGGGTGAAAAGTTGTGCCGAGCTTAACTTGAGTACCAAGTCCTTTCTAAAAAGACTTCTAGAAGTACAAGGTAAATTGAGTATCTCTATCTGAAATGATGGACAACGACACTCCATTCAATCTAACTAACTCCCCAATATACAATCTAGCATAATCCTTTACTGAATGTATGGTCTTAACTGGTAGAAAATGTGCTGACTTAGTCATTCGGTCTACAACCACCCAAATAGAGTCATGCTGTCGGCGAGTACGAGGTAAGCTGTGATAAAGTCCATATTCACTTCTTTCCACTTTCAAGTAGGAATGCTAATATCCTGAGTCATACCCCCAGGTCTCTGATGTTCAACCTTGACCTTCTGGCAATTTGGACATTTAGCCACGAATTCTGCAATGTTCTTCTTCATGCCATTCCACCAGTAGACTTCCCATAGATCATGGTACATCTTGGTGGCACCTGGGTAGATAGAGTACCTGGTACTGTGAGCTTCTGTTAATATTCACTGCCTCAAGTCGTGTACACCTGGAACAGGCAACCTGCCCTAGTAACTGAGCACACCATCTCCCCCTTTGGAGAACGCTTCCACCTCTTTTCTTAGGACTGTTTCTTTCAGCTTAAATAAGATTGGGTCTTCATCCTATTTTGACTTAAGCTCCACCACCTGGGAGGATTTTGACCCGTTTTTGACTATAACTCCCCCTTCAGTAGGATCAACCAATTGGACCCCTAATCGGGCCAGTCTGTGGATATCCCTTGCCAATTCCCTTTTTTCCTCTTCTACATGAGCAACACTCCCCATAGACATCCTCGTGAGAGCAACAACCACTACATTAGCCTTATTCAGGTGATACAAAACGCTCATGTTATATTATTTCAACATCTCTTACCACCTTCTCTAACACAAATTTAGGTCCTTTTGACTGAACACATAGTGTAAACTCTTATGATCAGTGAAAACATCCACATGAATCTCATAAAGGTAATGCCTCCAAATATTCAAGGAAAATATCACCATTGCCAACTCAACATAATGAGTCAGATAGTTTTTCTCATGAATCTTGAGTTGTTTGGAGGCATAGGCTATTACCTTACCATGATACATCAGAACATACCTAAGACCAACCCTGGAGGCATCACAATAGATTACAAACTTGTCTGATTCTTCTGGCAGAGTTAGAACTGGAGCTATAGTGAGTCGAGTATTCAACTCTTATAAGCTCTTCTCACATGCATCAGAACACTAAAACTTCACCTTCTTTTGATTAATCTGGTCAAAGGGGAGGCAATGGAGGAGAACCCTTCAACAAATTATTTGTAATAACTGGCTAACCCAAGAAAATCCTAATGTATGATGGAGAAGTGGGTCTTGGCTAGCTTGATTGTTGCTAGCTTCTGAGGATCCACCTGAATACACTTATTGGAGACCATATGGCCGAGGAAGGCCATTGATGTCAGCCAAAATTTACACTTGCTAAATTTAGCGAACAACTGGCGATCCCTGAGAGTTTGCAAGACTATTCTCAAATGGTCTGCATGCTCCTCCTCTGTTCTGGAGTAAACCAGAATATCGTCTATAAAGATAATAACGGACATGTCTAGGTACGACCTGAATACGCTATTCATCAGGTCCATAAAAGCTGCAGGAGCATTAGCTAGTCCAAAATGACATAACTACGAATTCCTAGTAACCATACCGAGTACTGAAGGCTTTTTTCGGAATGTCACATTCCTTGACCCTGAGCTGGTGGTATCCTGATATGAGATTTTTCTTGGAAAAACAACTATCTCCCTAAATTTGGTCAAATAAGTCATCAATCATTGGTAGATGATGCATGTTCTTGACTGTGACTTTATTCAGATGAGGATAGTCGATGTACATTCTGAGTGTACCATCTTTTTTTGCACGAATAGGACTATGGCACCCTATGAAGAGATACTGGGTCTGATAAAGCCCTTATCTAGAAGGTCTTTCAGCTATTCCTTCAACTTCTTAAGCTTAACTGAAGCCATTCTGTAAGGAGGAATAGAGATGGGCAGGGTATCTGAAAAAAGGTCTATCTCAAAGTCTATTTCCCACTCAGGAGGGACTCCGAGAAGATTTTCAGAAAATACATTACAAAACTCATTCACAACTGGAATTGACTGAAGTGTCAGGGTCTTTGAATAAAATCTTTGACCCTAACCAGGTGGTATATGTACCCCTTAGCAATCATCTTCCTAGACTTAAGGTATGAAATGAAACGAACCTTAGGTGATGAAGTACTACCCTTCTACTCTAGGATTGGTTTGTTAGGAAATTAAAACCCGACAACCTTGGTTCTGCAGTAAACTAAAGCATCACAAGAATGCAGTCAGTCCATGCCAAGGATGAGGTTTAAGTCGATCGTATATCGCTCTACTAAATCAATTGAGGTGACTTTATTCAACACTGTGATCGGATAATTTCTATACACTCGGCTAGCTCTAATTGACTCACCAACCGGAGTAGAAACTGAAAACGACTCTTAGAGGATTTTTGGACTTATATCAAACTGAACACATGAAAGGAGTCACAAAGAAAAGTGTGGCTTCTAGATCTAGTATAGAATACACATCTATCTAAAGGAGACATAACATACCAGTCACTACTTAGGGTGAGTTCTCCTGGTCCTGTCAGGAGGATAAAGTATACAAGCGATTTTTGCGCTGACAGCCACCTGTACCTGAGGTGGTACCTTGCTGAGCTGGACGACCTGGCGAAGTTGCTGATATGGTAGACTGGGCCTTCCCCCATCCTACTAACGGGCAATCCCTTAATTTGTGACCCATATGGCCACACCCAAAACAACCATCTCTGCTTAGATGGCACTCCCTCGGATGATTCTTGCCACATTTAGGACATGCTGAAAAAGTGTGTGTCATGACCCGAACATAGGCCTGGATTGAGACACGGGACAAGGAGCCCCAAGAGACTCCAAGTCGACCCATGGCATGAACATACATCTAACTCAATCAATAAAGCGGAAGACTTAACATGATAAAAAAACGGGAGTCTGATCATAACATGACATCAAAACCAGAATTCACTTCATACGTGACAAGCTGATTACTACATACAGTCTGAAAGCCTCTAACATATCTGATGGTGTTGATATGACAACACCCCCAACTAATCCGACAAGTCTGAAAACTGAAAATACAAGATAACTGGAAATAAGTAGTCCTCGAGAGATGCGGACTCACTACTGTGGCTGAATGCTAACTCTGAAGAACTGGCTAGTGATGGAGCTGAGTATGAAGATTGGAGCTTATATCATGAAACAATACAACATAGAGTATGCATTCAATACATGAAATGTACCGAGTATGCAAGGTAAGTAAAAAAGACATTTAAAATACATAAAAGTTTATAAGAGTAGGTCAACATGATCATAACATAAATATCATAATGCAAACATAAGGCTCAAGGTTTTCAAAATATTCATAAATCATTCATAATCATAATCATAAGAGAAAAGATTTATGAAACATGACTTGAGCCGAAGTATATAATCATAACCATACATAAATCATGAGGAACAGTGGGAGATTCTTATAACTGACATACCCCATATGAGCACACATGGAGCCCGACCTGTAAATCCCCAGTCGGGAGGACGTTCATACCTTGCCAAGGGTAGAACCATAAAAGAGGTGTGTTATCACAATAGAGGGCCCATTTAGGCAAAAGGGACAGTAACATGGAGATCCCACCATGGCTACGTTGGCGCGTCGTTCTGAGACTCAAGGTATGCTTGGACCCCGGGTCTGCTCAATGTTAAATACTACTCCCAAAACATATATAGTGCTCATAGAATAATATACATGAGATTCACAGGCTAGTTAAAAATCATGATAATCATAAGCATGATTGAAATACGTGAAATAGCCATGAAAGTAAGGCGCGTGAGTCGGTCATAATCATAAATCATAAATCATGAGGTTCATGCATACTTGTAAAATATGTATATACTTGATATTCATAAATTCATGAACATTTGAGAGAAATCATATCATAAGTCATAAATCATAATGGGTTAATGAACATCAACATCAAAGTAGAATCATAACTTGATTTATCATGAAACATACATAATTGGGCATAGTTTTGTAGAAAATTTAAATCTAAATAGTTATAAAATTTGCCCATGATTTGTAAAATATGAAGTTATACATGAGGGGAATTAACCTATAGATAGATCATAAGGATTTCATAAGAATTGAGATAAAACCCAATAGAATTATCAATAGAATTTTATGAATTAGGGAGATATTGGGCATGAGTGTGAACAAATTCACCCATTCATAATCCTGCATACCTGAGAAGAACTGATTCTACAACTCCCTTGATTTCCCAATGAAGAATTGATGAAGAACTTGAAGGAATTAAGCTTGATCACCTCCTTAGCTCTCTAAGTTTGCATGCATGAATAGGAATAGTCTTGAATGAATTTTTCCCCTTTTAATACTCACTATTCAATGCTTAAAATAACATAGTTTAGGCCTTAGGATCATAGGAATTATGGATAAGCCCTTACTAAATTCGCAAAAAATAACTGACTGTCAGTCCCCACGAGGGACTGGACGAGTCTTTACCAGGGGAACGAGTCATTTTCTGCTATCATGAAGTCCACTACTACTTTTCCTCAAGGTGTCCCCACGAGGGATCCAACGACCCGTTACTAGTGATCACGACTCGTGGTCACCACTCGTTACTTCCACTGCCAAAACCTTAAATCATCAGCAATCTACTGACCACGACTTACCCAACGAATCATGGTGACTGACTACGACTCGTGGTGACCAATCGTGGGGTACACTGCCACTCATCCTTAATCTTCCAATTGCCCTTGACCACGGGTGACCTAACGACTTGTGGTCACCCCAACTCTGAATTTTCCATGTAATTCAACACCCCTCATCACGAGTCACTTAATGACTCGTGCTCAACTAGACAAGTCACATGACGACCCATTTTGTGATCTGGTACAGAAAATCTTGCTTTTTTCATTTCAACTCTCGCGTCTGATCTTTGGGCTTTCGGGGTATAACAGTGTGGCTGCTAGAGACATGGCTCTGGGACTGGGAGCCTGATATCCCATCCCTCCTATCCTTATGGGGTTTGAAAGAAGGAACATTGGTTGAAGAAGATACTGGAGGCCTCTACTACTACTGCTGGGGGTGATTACCACCACCTGACCTCTGCTGGAAAAACTCAAACTAACCTGTTCTAGCCCGTTTACTCTCCCTCTCTATCTCCTTAAACTTTTCTGCCTCTATCTATTGTGCATGAAGGATGAGACTAAAAAGGTTTATGTCTTTAATAAGCATGGTGTTCTTACACTCCTTGACCACCAAGTTTGAGACTCCATTAACAAATTTACGCATGCAAGCCCTCATCTCAACAATAATTTCTGAAGCATATCTCGACAGTTGAGTGAACTTCAGTGCATATTCCTGTATTATCATGTTGTTCTGCCTCAAGTTCATAAATTTGGCAGCCTTAGCTTTCCTCAACTCCCAGGGAAAGAACCTGTCCAGGAATATCATAACGAACTCATCTGATTCCACCAGACCTGCACCGTTTTTCATTCCTTCCTTCCATTGCTTGTACCAAATCTGAGCCACCCCTTTCAACTGGTAGGCAGCCAGATCAACATTTTCTGCAGAGGTAACACCCACGATTTTGGTGATCTTCTAAACCTCATCAATGAATTTCTGCGGGTCCTCATCCACCTTAGACCCGTGAAATGCTAGGAGATTCATCCGCGTGAAATCCTCGACTCTGGTAGCAATTGCAGACCCATTTGTGTTGACTGATACAATGACCTGCTGATTGACCTGATTGGTCATTGTTTGAGCTAGCATTTGAATAGCGGCCCAAAATTCTACGTGGGACACCTGGTCATCTTGGGGGCTTGCGGGAGCTAGTGGGGCTGACCGTTTAGCATTTTCAATCCTCCTTCCGTTTCTCCTTTTTGGAGATATTGTTAACTGAAAAGGGTAAAGCATGAATTAGGAGGATAAATTTTTGAGATCAAACTGTACGCACGACAACAATCATGAAGAAAGGGAATTTTCCTAAAAACGCCTCATAGCCTCCCCATCATAAGTGTGGCTCGCTTCACACTCATGAAAAGGACTCTACTTGATGTGGCTTTCAAACATCCTAGGACACTCTAAACTTGATGCTCTGATACCAAGTTTGTCACATTCCAGTATGCACCTTAGATGCAACACGACACTTAGGACCACAAGTGACCCCAAGCGAACCCGTGGCACAAAATAATTTTATAATGACTGAAGTACTGTAATTGAATACTTAGAGGAAGCTATTATTTAACAAATAATAAAATACATATAAATAGAAAAATCTGGTAAAAATACTGGAATTTATCAAAGTATTAAACTCAAGATGAAGCTAATATACACTATCTAAAAGCTCCCTAAAAGAATTGATTAGTTGATGGGAAAAAATACTAGCTAACTCTACTATCTGAAACTGAAAACAAAAATAAATAGTAATGAAGCTGAAAATCTATGGTCCGCGGTAGATGAGGACTCACCAAAGGAACTCCACTGAATACCACCATGGAGCTAACTACGGTGCTAAGGCTGAGTATTTCAGCCTATATTATAAAATGATATAGCATAGAAAGTATGCACCAGTACTTTGAATGTACTGAGGATGTGAGTTATAAGCTAAACATAGTAAAGATAATAATATGCAAGTGAATTGACAAGACATACAATGACCATATCTGGAATTGTAAGTACTAAAAGAATCTGAAAACCTGATAGTATTGTAAGAATTAATACCTTTCTGAAGTCATAAGCATATCTTGAAATCTGGAAGATTGAACTAAACTGGAGACTATGACTATACTGGACTGAACTGCATTGTACTGTGGGAGAGACTATATATGACATGTAACCACGTGAGCTAAACATGGAGTCCGATGTATATCCCCCATCGGAGAAGGCCCACTATACCTTGTCAGGTATAGTAGCTGAACTGAGTGATCACTATTTGGGGCCCATTCGGGCTAATAACCTACGAAGGCAACGTCGTTCTGGGAACCTGAGTGCACTGAACCCCGGCCCGCTCAGTGCTAAGTACCACTCTCACTGAAAAATCCTAAATGTGTCTAACTGTGCTAATAGATTGAAATTGATGTCCTAAGACTAAGTCAGAACTACTTATCTGGAAGTGTCTTGAGAGTCTAAGGACCTGAAAGAAACTATATTCTAAGACTTGTTAGAGCTTCTTTATCTAAAAGTGTTGTAATAGTCTAAAGAATGACTATTAAGCTGATAAACTAATATTACTGAGTTTACTAAGTTTCTCAAAAAATCTGATAAAAAGTCAAACTGATCAGCTGACATTCCTGGGAAAGACTAAGTATATTCATAATCGAAAAATGTTAACCTGAAGCTGAACATATATATGCTGAAGATCATGCTTAAACAATATTCCTTGGAAAAACATGGCATTTCATACCAGCTATTAAATCATACAAGAATAAACCCAAGAGTCATGCTAAAATCAAGAATCTGAAGGCATTTACAAGTTGAAAAAATAACATCTCAGTAATAACATGATACTATACATGGAAAATTTTAAAAAATTGGGGAGATAAAGAATTTCAACAACTAATAGAAATCCTAGGTCATGATTTTTAGAATTTCAGGCTAGGGTTACTGAAGAATTTGGAATACAAAGGCAAGAGTGATCCTTTCTTGAAGTCCCACATACCTGAAGAAGATTTCCCATAAGAAATTCCTTAAGAGTCTGAGAGGAAATTGAAACCCTTGTTCTTGCCTTGCACTTTCTGTCTAAGTTTTTACGGAGGAATTCTAAGAGTGAAAGGTAAGAATGAGACAAGAATGTTGTGTATCCCACATTTGTAAAATATATTCCCAAAATAATGTAGTTTAAGGACCAAAAGAGTGGGAATATACGAGAATACACCACGGTAAATATTATGAAATTTGAAATTCCTAAGTCACGATGCGTCTGACGGGACAAGCGACGGACTGTCGCAAGCCTGACGGTATGTCGTCTCCACTGTTAGGATGATGTGCTGTGAGTTTACAGTACTTACGACGCTTAAAACGGAAAAAATAACATGGACATATATGTGTTTACATGGATATGAGGTACGTTTTCTTTGTTTTCAAGAAAAATATATACTGGAGTTGAATTGTGGAAAAGATGGAGAAAATTGCAGAAAAGTGGCCTAGTACAGATCTTAGCACGAGCCGTACTGAGAATCATGAAAAGGTCCAGGAGCAAATTGGGAAGCTAAGGAAAGTTACGGCTCATGGTACGAGCCGCACCATGGTAGTCGTGGAAAGTTCCAGGAGAAAATGCACAGGCAGAGTTTCCTAGTACCAGTAGCAATCACGAGTCGTGAGACCTATCTAAGACCCGTACCAAGGAACCGTGAAAAAGACCAAAAGAATAGATGATTGGCAGAACTCGATGTACGAGAAGGACTCAAGGATCATGGAATGAAGGTACGAGTCATACTATGCCATTCGTGGAAGTTAATAGATCATGCCAGCAATTGCAAGAACAAGCCATGGAAAGATTGTACGACTCATAGGTTCTTGGACGAGTCATACCAGATGTCAACACTTAGCCAGATTCAGCAGAAGCCAACCAATGTACAAGTCAAGGTACGATCCATACAATCCTATTACGGTTCGTAGGTGAAGGCAGCGATAGTTTTTAGTAGTTTCTCTATTTTATTAGGAGAAGGTTCCAATTATTTGCATAAGTACTTTTTAGGTTGTTTTCAATAGTGAGAGGCAATTAGAAGTGACAAGAAGTGATTAGACGCAATTCGAACAAGTTGTTGTGAATTTTAATTTAAGTCTTGGAGATTTCTTTCTTTGAATTTCTTCTTTGTTCTTGGATTATTCAACATGAATTCTTGCAATACTCAAAGCAAGTTTTCTTTCAATCATCGTTGTAAGTATTTAATTATGTATTTATCTATGAATGTTAACAACAATCTTACAATCATGAAAGGCTAAAACCTCCACAACTAGGGTTGTAGGAACCATGGTGGATTAACAAACTAGGGTTACACAAAAGTGATTTGAAACCAATACTAAACACTTGCATTGTATTCTCTTCATTTTTAATGTTTCTTAACGAAGCCAACATTAAGACTTGCCTGAATTTTTTACTTGCTTGAACCTAGAGAAGATGAGATTAGGAAAAAAGAATTACAATAAAGCCTTGATCTTTATGCGTCATTGTATAACTTGAGTTGTGGTGCAGGATAGTTAATTGGAATAATTTGAGAACGGTTGAATTGAAATCGCTCATGAGACCTAACCCGGTGATTGAGTATAGTCATCCAATGGGGACGAACAAGTCGTTTGGATGAACCTTAGTTATCAGTTCTACAAGTAAGCATTGGGATAAATCACGAGTATAAACTCGAAGTAATTATGAACCCATGGGGAACACTTACCCTAGTTAATTACGAATCTTTATAAACAACAACCGATTTTAAATCTTGTTTTATAGCGATTTTCTGTAAACCCCCCTTTTGGAGATAACATACCTAAAAGATTAAATACTTACATTAGTATATATCTTACCATATTCCTTGTGGGTTCGACCCAGCCTTTTTTGGATTTTTATTGACAACGTCCGCTTCATACTTTATTAGGAGTGTGAGTTCGAGTGTTATCAAAAAGTAGCGCCATTACCGGGAATACAACTTAAGAATAGATTAATTATTTGTGTTTAACTTTTAATTGTTATTTCTCATTTACATTTTCTTTTTATTTTTGACACCCACAGGTTGTCTCTTGGTGAATTCTAAGTATTCGACGAAGCAGAAACCCCTTGATTTCTCTTGATGTTGAACTAGAAAGAACAGTGTGAAGAATGGAGATCCAGGAGCAAAGAGAGGCCCGTCTTGCTGAAGAAGCTACGCAAGCTGCACTTCTAGAAGCCGAGGATTCTCTTGATGAATTCATGAATGCTAGCCGCCATGGAAGGGGAAATAGAGGCCAGATATATGCTACTCAGTTCTTTGATGAGGATGACCCTGATATTGATGAAGTCGGGTCAACTGGAGCTATCATACCACCACATTTGCTTGTTGGGGTAAGTTTGACATCACTAGTACCATGATACAGTTGTTGAATATGAAAGGGATGTTTAGTGGTCATGCAGTATGATGCCAACCTGCACTTGATGAACTTCGTCGTAATATGCAAGGCGTACAGGTTGCCCGTTGTAAGATAGGATGCAATAAGGTTGAGAATCTTCCCCTTCTCTCTTTATAGAGAGGCCACTCTATGGTTATTGGAGTTTCCCAATGACTTCATTAACAACTGGAGGGAGCTTAAACAGTTTTTCCTGGAAAGGTTCTTTCCACCCTCCAGGATGCTACAACTTAAGGATGAGATCTATAACTTCCGACAATTGAAAATGGAGGCACTTAATATAACCTGGCTGAGATTTAAAAAGAAGCTAACCAAATGCCTAAACCATAAAATTCTAGATGATAGCTTGTTGGATATTTTTACAGGTCCTTGAACAACAGCACAAAAGCTGTAGCAGATACTGTGGCAGGAGGAGCACTGATGAGTCACACGTGGGAGCAAGCTACCACTATTCTTGATAGAGTGACTGAGACTAACAGGGTCTGGCACACTAGGGAAGCGGAAGCAGCTCCAGGTACGTATGTTGTTGGTATGACTGTAGACCAATAAAAGAAAGAGGAGGAGCGTGATTAGAAATTTGCCTACATGCATACATCATTAGACCTACTCACGAAGCATATCATGGGCACTGGTGCCAAAAAGGTAAATGTAGTGGGAGCTCAGGGACAGGAACCGAGGAAGGAGCATTCAGATTTTGAGAAGGAGGCAAACTTCTTAAACAATCAAGTGGTGAATTTTCGGACCAATGCCCAAGGGTCTGGACAAGACACTTGGCACCAAGGTTTCAAAAATCAAAGTCAAAACCAATATCGGGACAACTACAATCGTAATGGGTATTGGGATAGGAGCCGAGGTCATGAGCGAAAGGGAGAATGAAGGAGGAATAATGGTTACCACAACGATTGGACAGGTCTATATATGCCTCCTAATGCATGTGAAGGTGAGGCTGGACCTTCAAAATTAGAGAGCATGATGGCTGAGATGCTCAAGAAGGTGAGATCCACTGAGGAGCAGCTGAAAGACATTTGAGGAGATATATCTGGCATTCTCCAGAAAGTTGAATCACATGCCACAACTATCAAGCAAATTAAGTAGCAGTTGTATCAACTGTCGGCATTCTTGAACCCTAGGCAAAAGGGAATACCACCTAGCAACAAAGTACAAAATCTAAAGAATGATAGTCACTATATGGTTGTGATGACTAGGAGTGGAAAGACCACAGTTGATCCCCCTCTGTTGGTTGTAGTTGAAATGGAAAGGAAGAAAAAGATCGTGACGATGAGATTGCTGAGCAAGAGCTTAAGGAAGAGGATGAGTTGACTGAGGCTCCAGTTAGTGAAAAGGAGTCTGAAGTTGAAAAGAGTAAGAAGCAAGGGGTATGCAAATTTATAAGGATATCCCTCGGCCACCGCCATCGTTCCCTCAAAGGATGAAGTAAAAGGAGAAAGATGGTAAGTTAAAAAATTCCTCTCTATGCTCAAACAGCTATCGGTGACATACTATTGGTCGAGGCATTGGAGAAGATGCGGGGATAAGCCAAGTTTATGAAGGATCTTGTTATCAAGAAAAGGTCCATGAGCTATGAGCCGGTGGGTAACTTGAATCATCGCAGTACCATAGCTTCACGGGTCCTTGCTCAGAAAAAGGAGGATCCAGGTGCCTTCACTATTTCATGTACAATTGGTGATTTCGAGTTTGAGAAGACACTCTGTGACTTGGGAGCAAGCATCAACTTGATACCATTGGCTGTGTTCAAACTGCTGGGCTTGAGATCCCTACATCGACCTCGATGCGGCTATTGATGGCAGACCACACAGTTAAAAAGCCAGTGGGGATTCTAGCTAATGTACTTGTCAAGGTGGACCATTTTATCTTCCCAGGAGACTTCTTAATCCTTGATTGCGAGGTTGATTTTGAGGTCCCCATTATCTTGGGGCACCATTCATGTCCATTGGGAGAGCCTTGGTAGATGTGGAAGCTGGCCAATTAAAGTTCAGGCTAAACAAAGATGAGGTCACTTTCAATGTCTGTCGGTCAATGAACCAGCCCAATGAGTTCAGGGTTGTCTCAGCAATTGATGATGATTCTGAGTTTTTTGATAAATTCTAAGTAGTCGAGAGGCTTGCGTTGTGCCGTGACGTTAAATTAGGTACTTCTTGGGAGGCAACCCATGTGGTGGTTTGGTGACGTCTGAGTAACCAGATCACCTGCGTCGTGTCGCGACGTTAAATCAAGCGTTTCTTGGGAGGCAACCCAAGTTCAGTGTGCAAGTAAAACAAAAATAGGCGGGAGAAATTTCAGACCAGACTAGTACTACGAGCCTCAGTACGACTTGTTAGAGGATTGTATGGGCCCTAGCACCAGTTGTGGTAAAAAGCAGAAGAAAAAAAATTCATGTTATGGTTAGTCACTACGACTCATACCAAGTTTGTACGGGTTGTAGTACTCACTATAACCATGAATTGTGCTAAGTGTGGAATTTCAAAGAAAGTGACTTACGAGTCATTGTATGAACCGTACCAACATTGTATGGGTCGTGCCTTGCACTTGTAGGTCCTCAAGTAAGTTCTCTCAGTCTTCTTTTATAAGTCCAAGGAACAAACCGTAGGTTTGACCTATGACTCATGATATGAGCGTGATGGGCTAAATAACTTACGTTGACCTAACTCGACCTGGATATCCAGAAATCCACCCTAAACTTATTTAAATCAAAGTGTTCATTCTTCCACTCCCACGCAAACATAAAAACCAAACTCATGACTAGAAATCAACTCTCACACACCTGTAACTCAAAAACACCGCGAGATTCAAGCTCAAATTTGTGCAAGTTACTCCTGCACAATCTGCATTCCTACCCTAAGATCACCGAAGCAAGCAAACAATTGAAACTTTAAGTAAGTAACCATATTTAAATTTAAGAAAAGCTTGCCTTGTATAATTTTTGTAAGCCGATTGTGATTCCTCAAACTCACCAAGAATGGGTTGAGGAAGATGAACAGTAGCTCTGGTGATTTTGTATAATTTTTGTAAGTCGACTGTGATTCCTCAAACTCACCAAGAATGGGTTGAGGAAGATGAAATGTAGCTCTGGTGATTATATCCAACGGGTAGAACTTCAAAATGCTTAAAACAATAAAATTGAGTTAGTGAAAATTTGAAAAATTGTGGTGAACTGGGTATGCATAAATAATGTACATGGATAGCTTAAAATGGGGAAGTCTGAGTACCCAAAATGAATCAAGTGTTTACCTAGACAACTGAACAAAATAAAGATGAGGGAAGGCTTCACGGTTCTTTCTACGATTCATAGTTTCATACCACAACTCATATGATGACTCATTGGGACTATCTCAGGTGAATAATAATGTAAGTGCTGGTATGAAGCCTGGTACGATTCATAGGATCCCACTACAAGTCATACCTGGTGATCGTACCATGAGGCAGTAAGGGTAATAATCCAAAGGAGATTGTATAACCCTACCTACTACTCGTGAAAACAAAGAACGATCCATAACATAAGTCACATAAAAATATAGAACAACACAATTCAGAGAATATCTCAGTATGACTCTTAGTACGAACCATACCATCATGGTATGACTCGTACCTAGGAGTCGTGACGGGACTGTTATAAACCATGAGTCTTAGTACGAGTCGTACCACCATTGTATGAACTGTACTGTAGACTCGTGGAAAACTTCAGAGGGTAGTTTTCTTGCTTTCTTTCTCTCAGATCATACATACTAACCATTTTTCTCTAGAGGAATAATGACAATGAAAAAAAGAGCAACCAAATCTGCCCAGGACAAGAAAGCTAGAGCGAAGATAGCTGCTCGGAGGACATTGAGAGATGAGCCCTACGACTCTGATCAAGCAGGCAACTCCCCTAGTGGTTCGGTGGAGGAGTACAAAGTTGAGACATCAAACACTGATGAGCCACGGACCACTAGCGCTCAAGCAAAGGCACAAGTCGAAGCCACTTCTTCCATTGTGGTCACTACTCCCTAGTCTGAAGAGGGCGTAGAGGAATAGGTTCAAGAGTCCGAGAATGACTCTAATGATGATGAGGAGTCCGAGAAGGCCTAGTCCAGATATGGAAACAACGAGGCAGGTTCTAAAGAAGGATATGATGCAGAGGAAATTGAGCAGACCCCACCTAAAGAAAGGCATACTATGAGATGGCAAGTGCCCAGGGCACAGGAGATTTATAAGTAGGGCTTAGCGCTCACATCCAAGCAATACCCCGATGCAGTATCCAAAAAGAACCGCGGATCCTCACTGGTGCCTTAAATGGGGTTGAGGAGATGAAGCGGGTCTTTAGCTTCTATGGGTTCGAGTGGATGACTAAGACCCCTGACCGATATAGTCCAGAGATGGTTAGGGAGTTCTATGCCAATTATTATGCTACATTGGAGCAGAATGCACAGTCTAGCAAGAGACTGAAGGAGAATCCCAAACTTGACAAAGTGTTGGTCTGGGGGCAAGAAGTCAAGATTTCGGAGAAAATCATTGTCCGAATTCTCTATGGGCCACAGTCATTGCTCTATCGTCCACAACAGAGTTCAACCACCGGATAGACGCCATGAAGTGGATAAAACAGTTGGGCACTGAGGAGAGACAAATCTAGCTTAAGTGGTTTGCCGGAGTCATAACAAAGGACAAGGAGGAAGTTGAGTGGGTGGCTGGTGAAAAGCAGGTCACTAAATCTTTGATGAACTTCATAGAGAAGGCTTTCTGGACATTAGTCCTCCATAGACTGATGCCGACTGTGAATGACAACACACTTAGTGTGGATAGGGAAGCCTTGGTAGAATACATCATGTCCTAGTATGAGATCAATATCCCAAGAGTGATAGCCAAAGAGATCCTAGATCGTGCTCTTGGGTTGAGCACCATCATGCCATTCCGAGCCTTATCTACCGGATGTGCCGAGACATTGGTGTTCAATTGCTAAAAGATGTTGATGTAGAGATCCGAGGGAAGAGGATGGCATATATAGGGTTGATCTTGGATGAAATAAACCCAATGAGCCGATCTAGACTTCTGATCACAATCTCGGTACTACGGGAAGCTGGGGGCGAGAGGTTAATACCCCCACCTCATTGGAGCAGGACGAGACACCGGCTACAGAGGCCAGTCATTTAGAGGCAACTCCCAATACTTCTGCAACACCTCCAGTGGGTCTCCCAAGCCAGACACCAGTTGGATATGTTATGGTCCCTCACGAATTCCTTCAAAAGTTAGCAAAAAGGTTGACGGTGGTCGAAAGGAAAATACAATCAATGATGGAGAACGTCAAGCCTTGGGTAAAGGCAGAGATTGAGGAGGCCGTGAGAGGGTTGCATGGGCGGATAGATGGATTCGAGCACTATTTCAATGAGCGTTTGGCGAACCAGCCGGACATTAGTAGCCTCGAAAAGGATTGGGGGTTCTTCGGAGCTAAGTGACCGAGCTGTCGTCTAGACAGTCGGCGATCATAGAAGCTCCCACTCTTCTGGACTTAGAGCTGAGCTTGATGAGGAGCTAGACTTGGAGGTATACTGGGTCCCATTAGGTACAAGGGGAGGAAAAGGAAAGAAGAGGGTCTTGGGGGAATATGAAAACGAGCTCTTAAAGAAGAAGAAAAAGAAAGAGAAGAAAGAAAGAAAGCGGGCGAGAGTATAGAGCCTGCAAGCTCACGACGCACACATGTCAGAGTTGCAGGAGCGAGCCAGAGGAGCAGGGACCTCCACTACTGCCCATAAAGTGATCGTTGGTGGTGAGGACCCTTCGGGAGAGCCACAATAAGCCAGAATTAATCTTGAGGTCGCGAAAGCAATCGAGCATAATGTGGGGGTAACCAATCCCCCAGCAGATGTATAATTGAGTGTGCCGGTCACCGCTAGCGCCACGGATGCAATGGAGGTACCACCTTCACAGGATGACACAAGCACTTAGTGCACCACAAGTATATCCATTTCCCTTGTGCTTATATATTTTATGCTTCGGGGACGAAGCATGTTTTTCAAAAAGGGGTGTACTTGTATTTTGGGATTTTTGATTCGTCTGAAGGTTTTTCTTACCATGTTTCTTTTTCCTTGGGTATGTTATCTAGTATAACCGACATGTTTAGGTTGTTTTTTTTAATTAGAAGTAGCTTAGAATTACTTTGCAGCCAATAAATGCACAAGTTCGATGTTTTTGAAAAAATTAACCCTGTTGAAAATTTTAGTTGTTAGTTGTGTAGTTTAATTGCAGTTGCATGATTTTTGTGGATATTTGTATGGCGTTTAAATTATGAGCATGAGTAGTTGTAGTCTAACCATGCATGAACTGGATAGGTAGATTTAATAAAAATCGATACCATGAGTGAGTGAGGTTGTATACCTAGTTTAATACTGTGTAGAGGATCTAGAACTTGCCCAGTTGGTCTTTGCATAGGCTTTAGGATAGTTGGTTAGGAGATGACTATAGACTGTTATATATTTTTTGAGCCACTTTAGCTTAAATAACCCTACCAAATAATGATGAATCCCTTGATCCCGATTTTGAGCCTTATTGTTACACCCCGTAAGTTTCCAACATTTAGTCGGCCTATGCATGTTGATTGAGAATTTTACGTATGAGGAAAGGGCCCGGGGAAAGGCCGAACGGGTGCCAAGTCAGAATTTCACGGGAGGAGGCCGAACCAAGTTGCCCAGAGGGGAAAAGTGGCACGGAGCAGCCCCCTCCGTGTTACCCAAAGTGGCACTTAGCAGCCCCCTCCGTGTTACCAAAAGTGGCATGCCCATAAATTGACGCGACCAACAACGTGCCACGTTGCCTTGTCTGCCGCCTCAAGTATATAAAGGCCTCACACTTAGATGTTATGTTATTTTCCATATAACCTCGGCCAGCAGAGGTAAGAACGAGAGAAAACTGATTACGCCGCTAAACGCCGTCCAAATCTAAATTAACTCTGTGTAGTGAAGTATAAGGCTGCATAGAGCATCGCTGTGGAGTTATTTTCATAAAATACGCCTGACGAATCGTCATCTCCCCGAGCCTAAGTTGGTGGAATTATTTCAAACTAGTGTCAATACGATCACGTGCCTAAAGTAAGTATTTCCCCCTTCTAGATTTCTGAGAAATTATGAGTTT
>JACEIK010000884.1:271173-281496 GCA_018107945.1 Datura stramonium
ACCCTGTAGTCCAGTCCCTGTGGGTTCGACATTCCGGTTCTTAAAAAGGGCCACTATATTACTTGTACAACCCGTACACTTGCGGGCTCATCAATGTGCATGATCACAAAAGTGATTCATGGTATGCGTGGGGTGGAGAAAGATAAGAGTAAAAGCCCCAACGGTGATGTGGTGGAAGATCACAGTATTAAGTTGCTTACATTCGATAGGATGTCTGGGCATGAATTAGAGGGTGGTAGAGTACAGAAGAAGTGAAGAAGGATAGAGTTGGATAAACCTATGACAAAAAGGAGGAAGCAAAAAAGAATATATTGAGATGAGGAAGACTGCATTGTGTCGCGATGTTAAATTTGGCCCTGATTGAGAGGTAACCCAAATTTTGTATGTATACTTGTCCTCTCTGTAAAATAATTTTTGGCTAAAGAGCAGTTAAGAATGTTTTTGCAAGTGCATGGAGCCTAAAATAAGAAAATTTTGAAGGCAAAACATCGCACGCCGTCTAAAGAGAAAAAAATGGGGGAAACTAGTGAAAAATATGCACTGTCGCATCTTGGCTTGTGTATCAGTGTGTGATGCATAATGTATATTTCTAGGTTCAACAACAAGTATGCCCAAATGCATAACTGCGATGCAGCATGTGAAGCGAGGGCACGCGGTAGTAGGTTTTCAGTCAGGTTTGAGATTTTTATTTTTAATTTTTGATTTTTTTGGCCTAAATAAAAGTTTTAAAAATAAAATTAAGTTTTTTTACGGGGGAAATGGTTTTAAGGCTTATTCACCTTTAAATTTTCCCCACAAACCCACTTTCTCACCCCCTCTCTCCCTCATTTATATGCACAAACCCCTTTCCTCCCACAATCTCATTTTTCCTCCAGCTTCACCTGACTTCTCTCTCCCTCATCTCTTCTTCTCCTCAGTTCAAGGTTCAAGCTTCAAGTACGTACTCTTGACCTTTTATTTACTTTGGTAAGCATGTGATTGAAGTGATTATATAAGTGTTCATGACTAGATAGAATCCCATTCCCATGTCTTGCCCCCCCTCCCCTACCCAAAGTGAAGGTTGTGAAAAATGTAAAGTTTAATGTTGAAAGGAGAGGAAACTTGATACTAATTAGCAATGTCTTGTAATGTAAATGATGAAATAACTATTTGTGATTGTTGGATTGTTGATGTGACATTACATGCTCAAACTCCATGAAAATGGAGGTAAGCTTTTCAGCCCCACAAGGTATTTGTAAAAATGTCAAATTGAAAATTTTGTGAAAAATAAATCTTGACATTTAGTGTGGGGTATTCTAACCACTTCCCAATCATCATCCATGGAACATATGACATGAAAATAAGTGTAGTGTGACATGAAACTCCAATTGCTACTAGTAAAGTTGAAGTGAATGAATAGTATTGAGAGAAGTTCTTAAATTGAATTCTTATACATTGAAACTTGTTGTTTGCAGGAAGAAATGTCACACAGGTCAAAAAAGACAAACACTGGCAAATGCCAGGCTGTTTTCAATAGCCGAGGGAAAAGGTAAGACGCTAGCTCTAGTAGAAGAGTACATGGATGAAAAGGTGGATCAATCTGAGGATATCTTCTTGGAGCGACAATTTGGGTTGAAAGCCATCGAGTTCCATGGGCGAAGATGGTATTAGATGTTTGATCCTGCAGTCCCTCCAATCCTTGAGTAGGAAATTAATATGAGAGTACTTCTCCAAATTCGTGCACAATGACATCATGGAAATGGAGTTGAAGAAGCTGACTGTAGCTATAGGAAGTGCCAACCTTGACATGGTCAATGCATTTTATGCCAATTGGGAGCCAGGAGTAGATTTGGAGTAGGAATATGCAGTCCCTATAAGAGGGAGGATTTTCTGTTTTCATATCACAAAATCAACAATCTAATGGAGTTCCTTGACATTGAATTCTATTAGCATCCCAATTATAAGAGCATCTATGAGGTGATATGCAAATGAACTTCTAGATCAACATGGCAGAGAGTTACCAAGGGACACCATAGTCACTATAAGAGGCCAAACTTAAACTGGGAAGAAAAAATTATCTTGCGGTTTATTAACAACCAAATCATGCCTTTGAAGAATGACATTCCTATGTCCAAGATTAGGATTTCATTTTCTTATCCTCAATGGTTAGCAAAAAAGGAAGACAACCAGTTTCAAAAATTTGTTGAGATGTTTAGCAAGTTATCTATAAACATACCATTGGTAGATGCATTGCTTCAGATGCCGGCTATGCACAGTTTATGAAAGAATTGTTGAAGAAAAAGAAGATTGTTGATGCTGGTGTAGGGGAAGTAACACACCATTATAGTGTAATGATGGCGAACAATCTTTCTCCTAGAAGAGCGGACCCTAGATCTTTCACTATCCCTTGCACCATTGGGTTGTGCATATTCAAAAAGGCCATGTGTGACCATGGCGCAAGTATAAATTTAATGTCTCTTATCATTTTCAAGAAGTTAGGTGTGGGAAATTCCATACCTACTACTAAGAGGCTATTGATGGCAGACAGGTCTATCAAGAAACCCGTGGGAGTGCTAAAAGATGTCTTGGTCTGAGTGGAAAAATTTATCCTTCTATCCAACTTTGTAGTATTGGATTGCGACATGGATGTGGAGGTGCCCATTATTTTGGGGCACCTATTACTTGCCACGAGTAGAGCATTGGTGGATGTGGAGTTAGGAGAGATAAAATTTAGAGTGGGAGGTGAAAAAGTCACCTTCAAGGTGTGTCAATCCACAACACCCCTGTATGAATGCAAAGTGATAGCGATCCTTGATGAAGAGGAGGAGAAAGACGACAATGGTGAAGAAGAAGTTGAATCGGAGGACGACCCTCCATAAAATTGATAATTAAGGAGGTACCCATCATGCCAAGACGTTAAATAAGGAGCTTCTTGGGAGGCAACCCAAGTACTTTTATGTTTGATGCTTTCATGTTTTTGTTTTTTTGTTGTAGGTTGATTGAATGAGGAACCAGGTGCAAGAAAAATAGGGCAAGCCGTGCGAAACGTAGGTGCTCAAGCATGAGTCACTTCCCAAGCACAAGAGGGGTCCAGAATGTTTGCGGAAAAAGGAGAGAAGCGGTGTCTCACCTGTGAAACGCCGGTGACAATCCGTGAACCACCGGTTCAGCGCAGGCGTAAACCAGTGAACTTGGAAGTTGAAGTGTAAACTACGACACACTGGCAAAATGCGGGTGGCAACCAATGAAATGATGATCAACCGCAGCCTGCAAAGTAGTGAACTGGGCACGAGCATTGGTCACCTGCGCTTGGAACTGTGAAACGTCGGTCACCACGGTGGCCGTAAGTCCAGCATAGGCGCAAGTAAATACTTTATTTAAAATATTGACCAAACCCGTTGACCGACCCAACCCATATTTCTCCTAAACTGATCAAATATCTTTTCAACTCCCCAGAAACCCTTCTTTTCGCCTTTTTACCTTCCTCATAACCCAATGACCACCCTTCCATCTTCTCCCACTTAATTCCCATTAAACCCATGATTAAACCCACTTTCTCACCCTCTTCCTCCTATAAAATCCCCCCTTCCCATTCTCTTCATTTCACCTTACCTCACTCAACTCCCAATAAGCAAAAGAATTTCTACTCTCTAGAAATTAGCCATTCTTGATCAAGATACCAAGGTCCAATATAGTTGCTTTTTCTCGTTGCTCAATTGGTATGTGTGTTCTTTGCTTTTATATTGCTTGTTGGTTGCGAATGCTAGTCCAAAATTAATCAAGCTAAATTTGAAATTTTCCTTACCCATGTCCCCCATTTCCCACATTGTTCTTTTCCATTGTTTGATGATTCTGATAGTGTGGGTATGTTGGGGGTAATGATAAATGCATAATATTGGTGTGGGTACTCATATTTGTAGAAATTCTATATAAAGCGGTGTGTTTGATATAATAGTTGGGGGGTGAAGTCATAGCAACCCTGTGTGATTAAAATACACAATTTGCTCGATGATAGATAGGTTGGCGTCTTTCTTAAGGGCACATCATTATTTTTATTTTTACTGTGCTCTTTGAGTAGGTATGAACTTGAGGTGTTCTTGTTTAATTGGGTTAGGGTGATCTCGATGCTGAATTGCGTTTCATCTGTGAGTCACCGGTCAGCACCGACATAATGCAGGCTGAGGCATAGGTCCAGGTTCAAAGCTTCAGGCCACTGCCCTGTACTCGCAATTCACCTGCGCGTCGTAGGTTGAGATTGGTGAAACACTGGTGTAGCGCAGGTATAATTCCATTTTTCGCAGTTGTCTGCCTAAGCCTGCGGTTTAACTGTGACTCGCGGGTCTCCACCGGCATTTTGCAGTTGTATCACCGGTACTACCGGTACATGATTTTAATGTTTCACCTTGTTACCAATCCTGAGATTTTTATTTCTACATTAGTTTAGCTGTTTCTTTTACTTTTATATTATAAAAAGAACACAAAAAGTAGTAGTATGTGGCACTAATATTTCTTTAGCAGCATAATGATTTCATCTAGGCAAGCAGACGAAGGAAAGGCAGCCTCTATGTCCAAAAGTAAAGGCAAGGGAAAGGCCAAAGCAACCCCAACCTCCATCAATACCAGAGAGGCCATCATCTACTGTGTGCCTGACATGAAGGCACATTATGTCATCTGTGAAAAAAGACAAATCACCATGGAGAAACGTTTTGATTTGGTGGGGCTGGGGAATGATTTTCCCAACATAACTACATAGTTTAATGATAGGCAATGTCACATGGTTGTTGCACCCCTACCGGAATACTACACCAACCTGGTGCTAGAATTTTATGCATCCTACCAGGTTCTCTAGGAGGCAATGAAGCACAAGAATAAAGTTGATGAGTTCTCTTGCCTCCCCTCAGACAGGGTTCAAGGGTGGAGGTAGATATCACTCCAGCAACCATAAATGCACTATTTTGTGAAGATGAAATCAATTCAGCAATAGAGTATGTAGAAAAAGTGGTCACTAAATAAAGTCAGTTCCGTTGGATAGCTCCCATCATCGCCACTAGTCAGCCCTTATGAGCCTCCATGGGTGGTGAAATCACAAGGCACGATCTAAAGTGTTGTGGCTTGAGTTTGTGTGCTACTGAATTATGCCTTCGAAGAATGATCAATGAGTGAACCTCGAGGCGGACATACTCATTTCCTATATTATGACAGTGGTGCCCATCAACTTTGGGGAGATAGTGGAGACTCAGATGAAGTGCAAGGCCAGACAACAGGAAACTTTAATGCCATATGTTGTCCTTATCACCTAGTTGTGTCTCGAAGCACGAGTACCACCAATTCCCAATGAATGTCCCAGCTTTGCTATTGGTGTTATCGATGTTGAAAGAAAGAGGGATTCAGATTCTCCTAAGATCAAAAGAAAGAGGATGCAAGCATTTGATACTCTTGAGGGCTCCACCTCTTATGACATAGAGGAGACCCCCATTTCTCCCGACATTAATATGCCGCACCTTGAGACATCGGTTATGTATCTGGAGAAGAACCATTTATAGGGATTTTACCTCCTCCCATATCCTCTCGCCCAAGCGGAATACAAAAGCTCACTGAGATTACACAATCTCATGAGAGCCAACTACAAAAATTGGCTTAAATTCTCCCTGCCCTTATCGTCAAGACAGTGAAGAAGGAGATAAAGAATGTGTTTAATAGCTTGAGCAAGCTATGCTCTCGAGTGGATGTAGTAGAGGGTGTAGTCACATATATTCGATCTGAAGTACAAAAGATGTGGAGCTGGGCACTAATGGAAGATCCAGACATGAGCGCACTTGATGCCGCCATGGCTGCCCTACCTATAATAGGGTTTCAGTGGGGATGATGAGGGCACCCTTGGGGATGAAGGCAATGCGGATGAATGTGAAATGACTGATGATGATGAGGACGAGTAGCCACCTCAAGGAGTTCCTACGCTCCTTTAGTCTTTATGCATATATTAAGGACAATGTAACTCTATAATTAGGGGTGGGATGTGTCTTTCTTTCTCTCTTGTGATTTTTTGTTGATCTTTTGTGTTGCCCTTGTTAGATGAACTGTTTATGCTTTGGTTGTCTGTAGTCCTAAGTTTTGTTTATACTGGTTGAAGGCCCTTGTCGGGCTCTTGATTAATGGAGTGTTACTTTTTAACTTGTTAGTTCCATTGATGGGTACATTTTAAATTGCCAAATGTTGATGACCCATGTCTTGATAATCTCCTTTGTTCATAGTAGTTAGTAAATAAACTTCAAGGATTTTCTTTATGCCACAGTTCTTTTTCCAAGGAGCATTTCCTTTTATTTTCTTTTAGTGTCGAACCAGGTGGCATTTCTCAATGATAGATTGAGAGGCAACTTTTTAAAGGAAAAATACTGAGTTTAGAGTCTTTCTGATTCGGTTGTTGTGATTTCTTTTGAGAGGTACCACCAGAAATTTCTTAAAAGACATTGAGGAAAAAGAGCGCATTTGAATTTAAAATTTGAGTAATCTTGTGTCATGAGTTGCACAGTCCTTGTTTTGCTTTTTGATTCACATGCTATCTTGTCTTAAGTTATGATCTTGATATGGTTATGAAAACTATGTGAACCCTTTGGAGTATGATGCCTTATGTGGTGAGGTTTTTATCTTAATTCTCATGTATGTATAGTTGTCTAGAACTTTCCCTAATTGTGACTTAAGGCGAAATCATAGATGTAGTTACACTTAGAACATTCTTTTAGAATTTCTTTTGATAGATACTTCACCCATATATGACCTCCTTGGATATCCACCTTTGATACCCCATGTTGAGCCTTTAAACCTTTTTCTTGAGAACCACATTACAAGCCTATTAACCTTTTGTAATCCCTTTCTTGGCACCCTTCCTCCCTAGTGCTAATTGTGAGAAGAAATGAAAGATGGTTCTTGAGATCCCAAAAGTGTGAGAATAGAAAAGGGAGAAATGAGGCAAAAGCCTAAGTTTGGGGTGTGCAAAAGAAAATAAAATAAAAAAATTATGTGAGTTTTAATGAGAGCTAGCACAAAATTTTGAAGAAATGAATGAATTGGTTGGTTGGAAAGATCCTCTAAACCTTGAAAAAAAAGTTAATAGGTGCTACCTCTTGCTAAGATGAGGATAAATGTGGAACTCAAAGGTGTTATATGAGTGGCTCTTGCTTAAAAATAATGAAAATGATGAACAAAGAGAGATAAGGTGGAGTGATCTCAATAGGGTGATGGGATGTAAAAGTATTCACAAAAAGGCATTAGGAAGGTTTTAGTTACTAGAGCCAAATATTTGTCCTACCCTTACCCCTAGCCTTCATTATGACCCCTAAGTACTAATTGATTTTGAGTATGGCAACTCTATATTAGTGGCGAGTTACACAAAGGGAAAACTTATGGTTCAAAATATATGAATGAGAATTTCTTTGTGAGAGTGAGCGTACTTGTCTTGTTCTATAATTCCTTTGTGTGTGAATTGCTTGACTATTAAATGGGATTCTCTCTTGTTGTGAGTGGAATCACTTCCTTGGGGAACATGCTTGAATTTGTTAAAAGATGTGATTGAGACAAGAGTACAGTGAGTTTCAAGGAAAGCTTTGAATGTGAATATTCAATAACTCAAGATGCTATATGAGCTTGTTTTGATCAACCAGGCCCCTTGTTTTGGATGGAAGAAACCATTGTGAATCATGCTAATTCTCTGTAGTTACCTCTTGAGCATTTGCATAAATTGTTGAGTCTTTTCTTTTCATTGAGTTGGTGAGAGATTTTGGGGTTGTCTGAGTCCAAGTGGTCACTTGTGCAAAATCTCATGTAGTGTGACATGCTTACTTTAATTGTTCAGCTATCAAGAATTTCCTTGCTTGAGGACAAGCAATGGTTCAAGTTTGGGGGTTTGATGAGTTGATAATTTGCCAATTCATTAGGCTTTTAAACATGAGCTTTTACTTGATTTTCAAGTCATTTAGAAGGATTTTACGCTCTCTCTCTTTGGTTTTTGCAGGCATTCATTTAAAGAGAGAAATTAAGGAATTGAATAAAAGCCCGGAGATTAAAGAAGAAGACCTGCTGTTGACACCCAATTTTAACCTCTCTATACCGGTCTAAGCTACATATCAATATATTTGTGTGTATTTTAAAATGATCTTTTTAACGAAATTATTTAATTCGCATTCGTAATATTCTAGCATACATATTTGAATTATTTGCATAATTATATTTCTAAAATATTTTATTACATCTATTTCAAGTTTTTAATTTTTCAATATTATATGTAATTACTTCATATATAATATATTGCAAAAATATATACATACATAGTTTCATTAAACAAGCTTCTTTTTCAAAATATAACTTAAATATTATAAACTATTTACATAATCATATTTGTATACTTTTTACTTAAACTTTATAAATTTATTTAATATCAATAATAATATTTATATAATTTTATCGTAAATTAAACTATTATGTTACCTACCTATTTAATTATTTACAAGTATAGTATTTTTAGTTAAGCTAATAGCAGCTAATTTCAATTTCAACTAATTTATTTAAAATCTAGCCATTTCTTCGTAATTTACACCAATTCTAGCCGCTTTGCACCAATTTTAGCTAAATCTTAAACCCAAATTTAATTTCATTTAAATTCTACCCATTTAACCATCCGGCGACCCATAACCCGACCCTAAACACTCTAAGCTAATCTTAGCCTTTAATATATTCTAATCCGACGGTTAAAATTAAACCTACTTCTTTCCTTTATTATTCCAAATACCCAAACCCTAAGAAAACTCATTCACTCTCACCCTCACCCCTTAGCCGCGGTCACCCTCCTTCTCTCTCTCACCATTTCGCCCCTCTCTCCCTCCTCTCTCCCTCCTCTCAGCCACTGCCGGCCCCCTCACCGCCTCCTTCCCTCCACTCGCCTCTCCTCCTCCCTTTCTTCCCTCTGGCGACGACACAACAACGGCGCCACCCTTTCCCTCTACTCTCTCTTTTCACTTTCTCTGAACCCCACCATCTCCGGACATCTCCGGCCAAACCCAGCTCCAGATTCCATGCTCCTCTCTTATTTTCTTCCTCCTCTCCATACCCATCATTATTTTCGGCCATTGTTGGTCGGAAAACAACCATCACAGTCGTAGCAGCAGCTACCACCACTGCTCCGACGAGGCCACCAAGAAAGCCTATGTTTCCGTCCAAACCCTCAACTCCGGCCACCACCAACCCTACTCACATCGTCCCCTATTCCCTATCTCTCACTCTTTTCTCAACCCTCCACCGCCGTCTTCCTTCTCCGGTGAAACCCCTACACCAGAACCTAATCACCTACTTCTTCGGTGAAATGCAAAGGCCACAACCATTCCCTCTACCTCCGCCTTTCTTCTACCTCTCTTCCCTTTCTTTCTCAGAAAAAACAACCACCATCGGTGTCCTCTCCCGTCTATGTTCGACTTTGTCGACCACACCTAGAGTACGAAGATTTGGACATATTCATAAGTATCTGTTACGTATTATTTTTGTTTATCATAACTAGATTTAATTTTAATTTATGTATGTTAGGTGTTGGTTTATGTATAAAGATCTACTGATGATATAACCTTTGCCAAATTTATTCAAAGAAATGTTAATCTGTAATTTATTTTCATCTATTACAAAAAGCTGTGATAGCTATGTATGATTTGTTTCTTTCCCTACTTCAAGTCAATTTTTTGTATAGCCTGCATATTTTTATGTGTGTTAATGTGAATATTCTTTCCTTAGTACCTAAGGAAGCTACCTTATATGATTCCATTTTAGCAAAATTGAATTAATTCTACTTTGTTAATGTTTTAATGTTTACCTCTCACATTTGTTTACATCTGGCAAGCTTCAATGGCCATCTGCCAAAATTGAGATGTTTTAAAAAAAAATCTCTAATTGATTCTTGATTTATTTAAATGATTTTTAGGGTATCCATAATAATTCATATTGATCTTTTTCCTTCCCAAGCAGCTCTTACTTATACAATTACAGTAACACTAGTTATTGCTAAAATAATTATATAATGTCCAAGATATTTATTTACTTAGGGTAACTCTGGCTTTGTTTGCATATTGACCATCCCAAGATCCTTCTTTATTGAGTAAACTATGACTGATTTTGTACCCTTTTAACCGTTATTTCCCTTCATGATTTGGATTACTTTTCATATGCGTATAAAATAGACTCTTATCTGACCATTATAATAAGATATGATTTGTGACTGATTTCTCTTCCCTTCCTTACATTGATTTAGTATTTGTTAAACATAGTGAAGTTTGTATGTGTGTATGTGTGTGTGTGTGTGTGTGTGTG
>JACEIK010000884.1:286800-344325 GCA_018107945.1 Datura stramonium
CCGTGTTCCATATTGGCGGCGTTGGCCGCGTGGAACTGTCGCTCTCAATACTTGAATTCTTCTTTTTCAAGCTAAAATCAAGTAAGAAAAGTAAACCCATATTTGCAACTATGGATCATCAATTATAAATTGGAGAGAACTCAACAGATTTGTACTATTTAAGCAATACTAAGAAGAATATAGCAATACCTAATCTAATTAAGCACCCATCATCACAAACCTCTAGTTGATGATTTATCTACTCATGATTATGAAACTAAATAATATATTCATCAATAAACTCAATGATTTCATTAGTAAGATCAAGCAAAATAAAACTCAAAATATGTCCGCAACAATGGTTATACCTTGCTAATAGAAGAAGAAAATAAGAAAAACAATATTCCACAATCTACTTCAATGGAGTTCTTCTCTTTCCAAGGCAAAAGGAATGTTCAAAAAGCTAAAAAGTATATAAGTTCTGTACAGAGTACTTTCTTCTAGACTATATAAAAAAATAGGGTAACCAATCTCCTCTTTTTCTAGTGCTGGACGTAATTTCCCCTTTTCAGGCGTTTGTCACTTACAGGGGAGCAGGCGGTTGGCGGTTGCATTCCGCGAACCACCGTCCATCATTTACTTCACATCTAGTAATTCTCCAGGACCATTCAGCGACACCTTCGGTGGTTCGCCGGCCTTCATTTGCGATCCACCGATTCATTTACTCCTCAGTCTAGAAAATGCAAGCACCTATAGGAAATTTAATCGGCGAGCCACCGGTTTATGTTTGCGGCCGCCGGTTGCATATCATCCTCAAGTCAGTGGTCATCTATGTTTGGCCAGCGTTTTGTAGGTGTCCTTCAGTGTAGCTCCGGTTTTTGCCTGATTTCATCCTTTTTACTCTACTTCTTCCTCTTTCTCTTCAACTCAGATACCTACATCTAAAAAGGCAAAAAGGGCATAGAATTCATCTAAATAACTTGAAAACTAAGATAAAGCTCATGCTCAAGAGTCTAATGAGTTGGTAAATTACCAACTCATCAAACCCCTAAAATTGAATCATTGCTTTTCCTCAAGTAATGCAATTCTTATCAGTTAAAAAAACATGTTACTCAATAAGAGTTTCGACATCAATGACCACTTAATCCATGACAACCCAAAAAAATGCTCACTAACTCACCGAAAAAGAGAAACAAATTCCTCAAAGAAATCAAAAAATAATATATGGAAACTTTTCAAGAGGCCACCACAATTCAAGGGCATGATTCACATATGCTTTTATTTTGAAAAACAAGATCATAGCTTATCCAAAGAAATACACATAGCATCTCAATTCATAATCACTGCACATTCAAAGCTTGCTTTAGAGTTCATTCAAAGCTTGCCTTAGAGCTCGCACTACTCATGCCTCAATCACATCTTTATCTTAATGCAAGTGTGTCCTCAAAAGGAATGATTACACTCACCAAGGAGAGAATCCCTTTTTCTATCATGAATTAATGCACACACAAGGGATTTTAGCAAAATATGATCACACTCATTCTCCCAAAAGAAATCTTTATGCACAAAGCTCGACCCATAGGTTTGTTTTTCGTGTAATTCGCCACTAATGTAGAGAAGCTACACTCAAAATCAATTAGGACTTGTGGGTCATGATGAAGGTTAGGGGTAATAGTTATTTGACTCTAGTGACTATATCCTCCCTAATGCCTTTATGTGAACACTTCAACCCTTCCCATCTAACTTTTTATATTGCTTCACCTTATTCCTCCGTTTGCTACCATTTTTCTCCTTTATAGTTCAAAGATCTTCCTTGTAGCTTCTTTGTCTATCACATTAAGCCTTGTCTAATCAAGAGGTAACACCATTCCTCTTCTCTTTTCTCTTTTGGTATCTTAAGATTTCTTAGCTCGTCGTTTCATTCTTTTTCCCACAATTTAGTGCTACCTCAGATTTATGTTTCTTATTTATCCCCATTTCTTGCAAACCCCAAAACTTAGGCTCTTTGCCTCTTATTCACAGATTTTCTTATCTCTCTCTAGGCCACATTTTTTTCATTCGCTCACCACTAGCAATTAGGGAGGATGGGTGCCAAGAAGAGGGAATCAAAAAGGGACATCAGCTTGTAATGTGGTTTTAAAAAATAAATTATTCAAAAGGCTAAATATTGGCTAGAAATGGATGATATTTTCGGAGGTCATTTTGGGTAGAGTGATTGGTGAAAGCCTAATATCATGTTCTAAGTGCGGCTACATCTAGGATTTCGCCTTGAGTCACACTTAGGGAAAATTCTAGACATGAAGCTATGCATGAGATTCACAAAGATCCTTACTACAAAAGGCATCACACCCAAAGATTCCACAAAAATCATTATCATCATAAGATATTGATTCAAGACACTAGATCATGCGAATTCATAAGACAAACAAGGAATCTACAATGTATGACAAAAGAGTGCTACATTTTCTCATTTCAAATGCCCATTTTTTACAACATTTCAAAATTTTTTGTGGTACCTCTCAAAACAGCTCCACAGAAGACTCAAAAAAAGACATGACATTTTCCCTTAAGAGAGTCATCTCATAATCTATTATCGGGAAGTGCCAATCCGGTTCGACAACAAAGGAAAAAAAGAAAAATGCTCCTTGAGAAAGAATCATGGTATGAAGAAAATCCTTGCAGTTTGATTACTATTCTACTATTTATATAGGCGAACAACAGAGTTTGGATCATAAAACAATATTTGACAATTCAAAGAAAGGACCCATTTTTCAGCACTAACACACTAACATAATTCATTTCATTTCATTCAAAATTTTATCAACACAACTAGCCCAGCAAGGGTAATCATCAACAATACTAAAAAAATTTGAGCCCGACAAAGACCACCACTCTTCATCAGATAACAAGAACAAAAGCCCGAAAAGGGCTACATCAAAACATCAATAAAATAAGACACAAGTGACCCCCCAGATAAAACACTCATCTCACCCTCAACTTAAAGGCTACATTCTCCCTGAGTGGGTCACTCCTCATTATCCACATCATCGTCTGCACCTTCTCCTACCTCACCATCAAAGCTTGCATCACCTAGATCTTCAATTTCATCTCCAAAGCCCTCGAGCAAATCATCTAGAGGGCCTCAGACTATAGAAGGGGTAGCCATTACAACATCAAGAGCACTAAAATTTGGTACCTCCACGGATGCCCAAAATTTTCACTCCCTTACTTCAGTTCGGAGAGAGGTGACAGCCCCCTCCACAACATCTATCCATTTGCACAATATGGTAAGACTCTCATATGTAGATTTCATCCCCCTATTTACCGTTCGGGTGATAAGGGCAGGGAGACTCCTAACGAACTTTTGAAGCTGACACTCATGAGAGTTGGTCATTTCTACTAGCTTGTGGAGATCACTTGATTGGAAAGATTTTGGAGGGGGTGATGATTCCGACATAGGTATGTCGCTAGAGGTATGTCCCGAAGCTTCTTGGTGAGGCATACTCAAATTCGGGGCTTGTGGAGACTGCTCAGAACCATGAGACAGAGAACCCTTTGGCAAATCAAAAGCTTGCATTCCCTTTTGCTTGACCGTGGGTGCCTCAGCATCCCTTTTCCGATCTATTGTGATTACACTCGAAGAAGGAACAGGGCACTCTCCCTTGCAAGCACAGTTCCGAAATGAGCTTGGCATATGGCGTGGAGGTGCTGGCCTGTCTTGCTTTCCTCTTTATTTGCTGAGCCACAATCTCCACAAAGTTTATGGGGATCCCTGTCATGATCCAAGATATAAGGATAGCCACTACCAAGCTGACCCGTTGCTCATTTTTGGAAGGTATGATGCATCCATAGATGAAATCTAGCCACAACTTGGCTTCAAATTTCACATCATGGTGAGAAATTTCGCCACCCATAGTAGCCTAAAAAGGTGTGTCTACCGCAATGATAGGATCTATCCATGTGAATTGGTTCTTCATGTCTGCAATCCTGACCATGTATTATGAGCCAATGTCAATGTAGTCCTCCCAGAACAAATAGTTGATGGCTGCTGGAGCGATGTTGTTATACCCTGGAAGCCCAAAGATCAGACCCGAGAGTTGAAATGGAGAAAAGTTAAAATCTAGCACCAGGCATCTGGAGGGGTCGTGAGGTGACCCATGAGAGGAGCCCACGAGTCATGATGTGACTCATGGGGAGGCCCAAGGAATGAATTTGAAATTTTGGAAATGGGATTCCACGATGTGACCATGACTCGTGGTCAAGCGTACGAGTCGTTAGGTCAGTCGTGGGGTGGGTGAGAAAGAAAAGAGAAGGAAGAGGGGCAGTGTACTTGACGGGAGGACCCCACGAATTGTGGTCAGTCCCCACGATTCGTGGAGTGAGTCATGACCAAGCAGGGAAAAATATATCTGAGGCCAAGGCAGTGTACATCATGGATGGTGATCATAAGTCGTGGTCACCTGGAACGAGTTGTTAAGTCATCCATGATGAGCCTAGGAGACTTTGGAGGCAGTGTACTTCACGGACCAAGCCACGAGTCGTGACCCTTGATGATGAATCGTTAGGTCTCTCGTTAGAACCACTTGACATTACTTTCTGCGAATTTAGTAAGGTATATTTCGTAATTCCTAAGCTTCTAAGGCCTAAACTATATCATTTTGAGTTATGAATAGTGAATTTTAAAGGGGTTAAGTTCATTTTAGGCCTTATTCCTTCATACATGCAAGGTAGAAGACTAGAGAGGGTGATCAAGCCTAGCAATCATCAATTTCTCTTCAATTTCCTATTGGGCATTCAAAGAAGTGTAAGAATAATCTACCAACAGGTATGTAGGGTTATGAATGGGTGAATCCTTTCACACCCATGCCCAGTCCTTCTCTAAATCATGAATTCCTATGACTAATCTATAGGGTTTTAACCCAATGCATGAATTTCCAAATTCTCTACATGGGTATGGTCTTTATATGTTTTTACGAATGAATTATAATTTATGGGAAAATTTTATAATGTTTTCAATCAAAAATCATGTTTTAGTTTTATAAATTGAAAGGCCCATTGAAGAGAAGTTCATGAAAGATGAGATTTATAATGAATGTATGTTGGCGATGAGATATTATGATGAAAAGCATGTGTTCAAGCTACCCATGTTTATAATCACGTTTTCGATATGAATTGAGCATTTGAAAGTATGATAAAGCTATGGGTAATGCCCACATATTTAAGTATGATTGATGATTTTCTGAATTAAGCTTACCACATGGTTTTGGAGCGAAGACTCCCACTTATATTTTCAGCTTGTGGTATGTTTTGAGTTAAAGCTTCTCATATGCGTGATTTCAGCTTTGAGATGTTCTTGATTATTGAGCTTTGTCAATAGACGATGTTGAGCTTTGTTGAAAAAGATGTAGAGCATATGCATATTTTTGGGAGTAGTGTCTAGCACCGAGCAGGATAAGGGTCGATCACCCTATGCCTCAAAACTACGCGCCAATGTAGGTTTATACATTATGACTTCGGGACTTCCTTTGTGAGCTATCCCCAGCCCTATTATCCAATGAGCTTGATATCGATATATCATCCCTAGCCTTGACAAGTCTTGGGATGGCTCTACCCACTTGAGTGTGATAGTTGGGACCACGTAAGCTCTATCGTGGTATGTCAGTTAAAAGACGAGTCTCCCATTGTTCATCATGATTTCAGTTATGCATGTTCATTACTCATGAGATTTAAATATGTAAGCATATTTTAAAGAAGGTTGACTCAATGTTCAGCTTTACTTATAAATATTAGATTTCAGCTTTGAGTCAATCGATTATGTTATGTTATGTCATGACGATATGTTATGTTATGATGAGATCATGATTTTAGAAAGAATGTATGCAAGCGCTACTCTCAGATTCTTAATGTTTATGGTTTATGTTATGCATGTCTTTAACTGATTTTACTTACTTTAGCGGTTTTACTTACATTCTACTTATTGACCGCTTACTCTATGCTGTATCATTTCATGATACAGGATCCGACTCTTTGGTTTAGCCCCATTCATAGTCAGCTTATCAGGGTTAGCCTTTGCGTTGTTGGTGAGTCCTCATCTCCTGAGGAGTAGACTACTCAGATTTCCTTATGTATTTTCAGTTACATCTTGCTGAGTTAGTTAGGGGTCTGGTCCCACCAACTCGTCATGTTTAGAGGCTTTTCAGATATATAGTTGTATTCAGCTTCAGATTGTGTATTCTAATGTTATGTTTAAGTTTAAACTTCCGCTATGATTATATTGTTGATTATTTAGTTTCATTGATCGAGTTAGATGTATGCTTATGCCATGGATCAACTTGGGGTCTCTCGGGGCTCCTTGTCCTGTGTTGCGATCTGGGCCTCCATTCAGGTCGTGATAGATGTCCACCTCCACTCCTCGCACCATGAATGAATGTAGGTAGGGGAATTCATCAACTTTTCCTTTGTGGTTCAAGCTCTCTTGCCTATCCTGGTAAGAAGCGTAGAACTCTGGTACCAAGCTTGGATAATAGTCAGGGAGAGGATTGGCAAAAGTGTGCCATTGTCTGTCCGTGAACTGAGTTGTGATGTTGGAAAGGTCACTGCAGCCCTACCAAATCAAACCTCTTTTCTACGGTGATTGATCGGCCTTTGCAAATGGTGTAGTGCCCCTTCATGTCGGGCACACAAAACATGATGGCCTCCCGAGAGTTAGCGGGCACTATGGATGCCTTTGCCTTTCCTTTTCCCCTTGTGGATGAGGAGGCTGGAGCTTTGCCCTTATCGGGGTACTTGGATGAAGTCATTGTCTGCAAACACGATATTAGTGGCAATCACAATGTATCTTTCTGTAATTTTTTCAATGATAAAAGGAAACAACAAACAATTACTCTAAAATTTAAATGACAAACAAAGAGGAAGAAATATCAACCAATGAATTGGCAGAACCGACGAAACACTGACGAACTGCAGGAGGGTATCCACGGACCGTCGAGGAACCGCCGGTGAGAAGCAGAGAACTGGGGTAGTAGATATTCCATCGGTGATAGATCAGCAAATTGCCGGTCTCGATCCGTGATTTGCCGATGTAACGCGGGGCCAGGGCAGTGGCATGAAGCTAATATTAGCCCGAACCGATGTTCCATCGGCATTTCACAGGACCTAAATAATGAATATCCAATAGTCATCATCTCCAATTCTTCACCATGAACTCCAATATAAAAAATTCTCAAAACACTCACTCACATTACATCAAAGAAGTACCTACACATAGGGGTGGGCGTTCGGTGTTTCGGTTCGGTTTTTTCAAATTTTGGTTCGGTTTTTTCGGTTTTCGGTTATGGAAAAGGAACACCAAACACCGAACCGTTTAATTGATTCGGTTCGGTTTTTTCAATTCGATTTGGTTTATTTATTTCGGTTATTCGGTTTTTTGTGCTTGGTTGATGGATTTTTCGGTGTAAAATGGGTTGCATTTTTAAAAAATATAAATTATTAAAAATTTAGATATAAATCGGCGCCTACGGCTGCGCACAGCGCCTACATTTCAAAATAGCATAACTTTAAACTTGCCATCTCAAATTATCAGCTGAGTGACAGCTGACAACTTCCTTGACAACCAACAAACACGGTCATAAATCATAATCACATAAAACATCACTTGATGGCGCGATGGGCACACAGGTATTACATTCCCAAACCCACAGTTACAATCACACAAAGCATGACAAATTTAAAATTACAATACACACACAAAATGACAAAAATCATAATCAACAATTCAACATTAAGCACTTCAATAGTGCCCGCCCGGCAACCCAGCACACCTTTGGTATGGTACATAAAGTCACAAACGGCTTGGGACTTCAAAGTTAAAATCACAAAGAAAAACACCAAATTCATTAAACCACTCCCATAATATTAGCATCGAATAACTTATTGAGATTACGCTCAAAGGTACTTCCCGACATGCTTCTTCAAATTGTGTTGTTCACACAATTTTGGATCACAATTATAGATCCTCCACATCTCAAGCACCTAACTGCGCCCTTCTTCATTGTTTTAAACAACCTCAAAGTATTTCCAAACGGGTGAGCTAAATTTAGGAGGCATGATTGAACTTCGAACCGTTGAGCGTTGAGCCTAACAATAGTAAGATAAAATAAAAAATTAGAATATAACTTTCAAGATAAAAAAATAATATTACAAAAAAATATCATCTATGACAATGAAACTATGAGAGAATATGAGACAAATGAGTAAATGACAATGACCAAATGAATAAAGTAGTCACTAATTTAACTCTAGGTCACTACTCACTAGTAGCAAATTGCAAATTGCAATCATACATCAACAATGCAAGACTCTCTTCCATTTGTGCCATCTCTAAAGATAATTTAATCAAATATATGTCATAAAACACAAATTAGTATACTATTAATTTATTATTGCATTAAAACTTAAAAGTCTAAACAAGTAAACAACCAACTAAAAAATATAAAATCTTACCAAGCTCAAGTTTCTCAAGATACTCCAAACTTTCCTCTACACGAATAGGATTAGTCTCTTGTCTAAGCCAATCTTGGACAAAAAGAAGAGATTGCACACATTTAGGAGTCAATGAACTTCTAAATGGATCAAGAATACGACCACGAGTACTAAATGCACATTCTGAAGCCACACTTGGGAGTGAGACAGCCAACACACCACGAGCTAACTCTGAAACAAACACAGGGAGAATTAACCCTCCACCAACTTAATATATCAAAATCATCAGAATCAGGCTCTTGTTCTTCACTAATGTATCTATCCAACTCAGATTTAGCACCTCCACTTCCCACAATCTTCTTTTGTTTTTTTCAAGATAAAGCTTAGTTCTCAAGGCTTT
This sequence comes from Datura stramonium, assembly GCA_018107945.1. NCBI lineage: Eukaryota > Viridiplantae > Streptophyta > Magnoliopsida > Solanales > Solanaceae > Datura > Datura stramonium. Next base: position 295,661 of record JACEIK010000884.1, read on the forward strand.
TGTTTTCATACTTAGAGAAGCGCCCGAACTAGATGTATCAGACTATTGTCTACGAGATGAAGTAGATCTAGATGGAGATGATTGATTAGATCCTTGAATATTGTTATATACACACTTCAAACAAACAGTCATATAATCACACCCCTTCATTTACTTTCTTTCCTATTTCCTCCCCAAATAGTTCTTCAAGTGCAAAACTAACACAAACTTATTCGGATCCAACACGAAATGATAAAAATCATTTTGTTCGTCATACCGGGACAGCGATATTTCTTAAACTTTTGTTTCATCCGTTCAGCCATGTTACTCAAATTAAGATCTTCACTTGCTAAACACATATTCAAATATGCATCAAGCTCACATATATCCTCAAAAGTAGACATTAAGTAACATAATGTGAACACACGAAACCTTACTGTGAGCTCGTAGAATCTTTCAAGAAACTTAACCACATTCCTCACATTCGCCCCGATCATCACGTTCGAGCGGACTGCAACACTTCCATCTTCACACATTAGTTGAAAGACAAGTATTAAATTGGTCATCAAAAAGATCAAACCTATCAAAGGCTTTCTCAAACTTTTGCGCCGTATCCAACATCAAATAGGTGGAATTCCACCTAGTAGGAACATCTAGGGACAATGTTTTATCACATTCTACCTTTTGGACTTCACAACATTTCTTAAAGTTTCTTGTTCTTGCAGGGGATGATTTAACATACTTCACCATTTGTCGAACCCTTTTGACAGCAGGATCAATTTCTTTCAAACCTTCTTGCACAATCGGATTAAGTGGCCTTGAGCCAGCACATCTCACAGTTAGAAGATGTTTACCTTCCATTATATTAGTTCCCCACATATTCAAGCTGTTTTAGATAATTAACTTTCTTGTAACATCATTAGATGACGCATTGTCAACGATTACGAGGAAATACCTTGTCCAAATGCCAATCAAGCAAACAATTACTAATAGCCTCTGCCATTTGCTCACCCTTATGACTAGAGATTGGGCAAAAATTTAATATTCTTTTATGCAACACCCAACTTCTATCAATAAAATGGCTTGGAGTCAAACATCATAATTAATTCTTTGCAATGATGTCCATGTACGTGGTAAGACAAATCTTTGATTGTACTTCTTTAAAGGAGCTTTTCCAAATCTTGTCTCAATTCACTATAAACTTCGCAACTATCCTGATTTATTGTTCTACGGGAAGGAATTTTAAATAGAGGTTGGGCTTTGCTCATAAACTTATTAAACCTTCATTCTCTACAAAGCTAAATGGTAGTTCATCGATAATTATCATTTCAACCAAAGCCCTTCTAACTACATCTTGTTTCAAATTTCCAAAGCGTGGGGCATCTTGAGTTTTGAAAAAGATATTTTCATTTGAGAAGAAGTTTCAACAATAGTTTTATATGCCTTGCACCTATCCAAATGTTGTTTCAAACCCGTTGTTCCATTTTTACTTGTATGAGCATATAAGTATTGTTACAATACTTGCACTTCACTCTACCAATACCATTTTCCAACTACCTTATCAAAATGAGCCCAAACCCCAGATCTTGGTTGCATTTCTTTCCTTTTCTTTGTATCCCAGAGTTTGAGTATCAAGTGAGTTGTCGAGTTGAACTACCCTCACTTACTCTACTTTCATCATCCATCTATACAAAATTAAAAAAAAAACAATCATAAATAATTAACCAACAAATCAACAACCAACAGATGATATATCAAAAAGACAAAGACTATTCAAAGAATCAAATCATATGCCAAACAAAAAGGAAATAGATCACTCAACCTCGAGGGTCAAGGTTGTCGAAGACTCGAAGTATACCAAAAATATACGAATAGACGAATAGTCGAATACTAATATACTATAGTTTGAACTTTGAATGAAAGTATTATGAATTTCCATAGTTGATTAGTTGTGTGACAACCATCTAAGAATCATAATTTGAAAATGTATATGTCATCTTAATTAATTTCATTCACAATCAGAAGCTAATTAAAGAAATCTATAAATCAAATTAATCAATACCCAAAATTCATAATGAATTACCCAAAATTAAAGAAAGCTAATTAATTCTTGGACTTTTCTAATTTCCTTAATAATTTCTTGGACGGAGTCATTTACTAAGTTAGCAATTAGCATTGAAACAAGGTCTTTAATTTGTTTGATTATTGTTCAAGGTTGTTGATGAAAATGAGAACCACAAGGTCTCACTCCAATAGCATCATACATCACAATTAAAGTAAATCCCAAACAAATAGAGGAAATAATGGTCTGCCTTTCAGTGACAAATAGCATGAGGTGGTCAATGCCGTGCACAAATTTGAATGGGAAGAAGGCATTCCTCCGAGATGCAAACATAATCCTAAAGTCCCATTCCTCTCCACGCGAACATTCAAAAAAGACCTTCATTGAGCGTACTCTTTCATATTCTTTATTTATAAGTTATAGGCCTGGACTTTCTAATTTCCTTAATAATTTCCTTAATAATTCACATTTCTAATACCCAAAATTCATAATGAAAATTGAAATGTGAAACACGAGTACACGACCCTTAGTGGATTCGAGTGAGGAAGATAGGAAGTTACGGGTGGGTATTGCAGTGCTTACAGGCGGCCGCGGCAGTGGCGGCGAAGCAGTGGCTGAGAAATCGGCAATCGGCAATGCAGCCTTGATTCGCCCGAGAACGAGCGGGTCGGGGAAGTCGGGACTCGCGCGGTGGACGGTGGTGTGCGGTGTCGGGTGCGTGGCGTATCTGTATGTGCGGCGGCGGCGACGAGTGCAAGTGTAGTACATTTTGGCGTAGAGGTGGGCAGGCGCGAATCGACTCTCTATCTCTCTCAACTCTCAAGGTCAAGTGTGTAGTGTAGTACGCGAAGTGTAGTGTGCATTCGTTTTACTGTTTTAGGCTTTAGCCTTTAGATTTGTTAGGGTTAGGCTTAGTTAGGTACTTAGGTTAGGTTAGGACGTTAGGTAATAGGTTTTTAAATTTTAATTAAATTAATTTAATTCGGTTCGGTTTTTTCGGTTTTTTCGGTTTTAAAATTTCAGAATTTTGGTTTAACCGAAAACCGGTGAACCGTAAACCGAAAAAACCGAAAACCGAATTACCCTATAAAAAAACCGAAACAGCAAGAAGCCCAGAAAAGCGGGATTAGTGGTTCGGTTCATTTTCGGTTTTCGGTTTTGCCCACCCTACCTACACACACGAAAAGGGCTAAACAACAATTTACTCTTAAGAATGGCGTCAGCCAATCTATCATAGGGAAATTAGGTATTTTTGGTCCTTAGGGTCTCAGAGACTTCACACCCCACTCAACTACCCAGAGAACAATCATTTCCCCACACCTATTTACGCATCAAGTATTTATCACCCCACTAATTTCACATAATAGAAACTAACTTCATTAAACAAGTATGATATCAATCCTTGAAAATGTAGGGGAGAATAGCGGTAAAAAGAAGGGGGATGTATGCCATAGAAACATATATATGCAACTAGATTACCATTGATGAGAAAATAAAGAAGTTATGAGTATATTACCACTATCAAGAGAATGCTTTGTAGAGACTAGGCGTGGAAGGCTGGAGAATGGTCAACACTAGCTAGTAGAGCGGGAGAGTAGGAGTGTAGTGAGAGTTAGGTAGAAGTGTTGGGGGGATTTTATAGGTGAGAAGGTGTAAATGTGGTTGGTTGAGGAGAAGGTGGATGGTTAGTGGTTCTTTAATTGTATGGGAAGTGGAAGAGAGGGAGTTGTGGGAATATGGAAAGGGGTGATGTTGAGAAAATAAAAAGGAGTGTGGGGAAGTGTTAAAAGGTGGAAAAAGGAAAGTCTAAGATAAAAAGGGAATTTTGGAAGATTAAGGTGGGTACAAAAAAGACTGCAGGTCGGGTAAGTCCATGATTTGGTCAAGATTTTAAAACAAAACACGTACCTTCACCAACGTTACACAGGTGGTCATCGGTTGGATTTGGTGGGTCACCGCCTTACTGTCGCATGCTTGATTTTATGCCGAGTTCACTGTCTTGTCTAGATGATTGGCGGCGGTTTGCGGGCCAGGTTTGCACTCCGCCGGTGGTTAGCCCGTTTACTGCATCCACTACTGGTGTTCGGCTGACGTTCAAGCGGCGGTGTGGCTATTTATCGGTGTTCTGCGGGTACCTTCCTACGTCTGACCATTTTGTTACTAGGTTTATGTTTTCATGATCAAACGTGACGGTTTCTCGTAGCCCGGTGATTATTTGGCCATAACGCGGATGCATGCCTTGTTTTGTGCTTCTTATCCTTGCTTCTCACCTACTTAATCCTACAAAATTAAAAACAACAATGACATTTAGAATTTTCAAAAAAAGACACTTGGGTTTCCTCCCAATAAGCACCTTAGTTAATATTATGGAACGACATATTTCTCATTTAACATTCAATCTTTGAGGATCATCCTCGACTCATCTTATCGTCTGACACGCCAACCACTTTATATTTATCAGGAGGTTCAGCGGACTGACACACCTTGAAGATGACTTCCTCACCTCCCAGCAGAACTTGAACTCACCTACCGGATGCCAAAGATCTACCGGTGGTAGAAGCGATGGTCTCCCCAAATGATTGAAAATTCTCGTCAAGCTGATAGAATAAACTTATCTACCCTCACGATACATGCTCTAAAACACCCATAGGTTTCTTGATAGAGCAATCAACCATTAACAATCTCATTGATGTAGGTTTGGTATTCCCAAGCCCCAATTTCAACAGAAGATTATTAGAGGCATCAAATTTATATTGCCTCGAAGATCACGAAGGGGCTTTCTTGAATACACCTGACCCAATAGTGCATGGGATTGTGAGCGCGAATCTTTCCATTTTGAGGCAAGTTTGCTCATCATCATAGCACTACAATAATGTGTTGTCGCTCACGTTGCCCACATCTACAACCTTCTTCTTCTTGACAACTCTTTCATGAACTTTGCATATGGGCATTTGAAGTAAAGCATCCACCAATGGTATATTTATAGACAATTACTGAACATAGAAACATCTTGTAGGCGATCATCCCTTCCCTTTCTTGCCTGTAATCATATGGATGGAGGTGAACTCTTGGTTCTTGTTCTCCATGGAAGCTGGCCTTTTTCTTGCTCATTAGGTGAGATCTTCCTCAGCATCTCTTATCCCCATGCCTCCACCTTATTTTTGTTACTTTTGCTTTGCCTAGGGTCACCTTTTTCATATTTGTGGTTAACCCACTTCCTTAGGCTTAACATTTGCATCTCCAAGCGTTTTACCACTTCTCATAACAATGGCCATGCATTGACTATTTTCTTTGGTTTGGCATTTTATCGGTTGGAAATGTTTCCTTCGTTGGGGATTCATTTGAGGAGATAAGTGGTTTATTTATGCTTCCAGATGCTTGATGGAAGCTGAGTGTGTGAATTCACAGTTTGGGGAGGGTTAGACACCTTCCTTTCGAATTCCCTTGACCTTCTTGTCGGTCGATTCCTCCTCTTAAGAACCCTTGACAAAATCTATTTAATGTTCAAGCTACCTACATCGCTCACACACAGTTGAACTTGGGCATTCTCGGCTTTAGGAGGGAACTATGGATTCGAACCGATGGTATTAGTCCGCTTCTCACGATTTTGCTCTCTATTGCCTCATCTCTCATTCTCTCTTGGAGGCCATCACAGTAAATGCCAGTTTATCAACCTTGATTCTCTTCCCATGGGTGCCAAGTGCTTGATTAGGTCCTTAATGCAGGTCGAGAACCCTCCATCTAATTTTCCATATATTGACACTCGTCCTCATACCTTGATAGTGATGATTCTCCTTGAGCTACATTAGAACTTGCATTCTTAATTTGTATTCATAACTAGGCTGCCCCACGTCAAATCTTTAGTCATTAACTCCAGGATGAGTCATCATTTTAGCAAGATTTTCATCTCACTCTTCATCTCTTTCCCATTTCAACTACTAATGCACCGTGTAATACACTAAGTGCCTAAGTATAGACCCGGGAGTTAAAAAAAGAAGTAGCAGAAATATGGAAAATATTCTCGGAAACGGTTCGTGGTACGGATCATTGGTGCTACCAATGACTCATTGTATCAGTTGTCGTGGTGAGGTACTGTGGGATTCAAAGTTGGGAGTACTTAGTGCAAGCGACTTGTTGTTCGATGTATGAGTCCTTGGATGTAATTCGTAGGTGAGACTAGTCCTTGGTCAAGGGAAGTAGCGAGGTCGTATGCCCCACATTGGAGTTAACAACGGGCCGTTGTCGGCGGTCGTTTAAAGGGATCCCAAGTTAAGGCAGTGAGTGACGACAGTAGCGGCAACGAGTTGTTTGAACTAGCGATGATCAAATCTGTCCGTCGTGGTGAGGATCAAGAACTTGGATTCAAGGAGTAGCAACGGGAGGTAACAATGGACGTAGGAGCTACCAACGGATCGTGCCGACACCCGTTGTCACTAGAAGTTCGATTTTCTAGGATTTTCATTAAGGGTATTTCCTAATTTCTAAACCTTAGGGTCTACAAACTACGTCATTTCAAGGCTGGAAATAGGCGGTTTATGAGGAGTAAGTTCATTCTAGGCTCATTCATATTCATGCATACAAGTTGGATTATAAGGTGATCAAGCTTAGGTTTTTCTACCTGAAGCTTTCTTCAATTCTTCATTGGGCAATCAGAATTGTGGTAGAATCGAATCTATCGGGTGTGTAGAGGTTATGAATGGGTGAATTCGTTCACAACCATGCCCAATCACTCTCTAAATCATGAAAATTCATATGTTGATCCGATGGGTTTTAACCCAATGGATTAATTCCTAATTTTCTACATGGGTATAATTTAAATGTGTCTCTATTAACGAATTATGATTCATGGGAAAGTTTTACATTTGTTTTCAATTATGATCATGTTTAAGCTTTGTAAATTAAAATGCCCATTTATGAGAAGTTCATGAAAGTTGAGATTTATGATGAATGTTCAAGTATGATGAGATATTATTGATGAAAAGCATGTTTCAAGTTGCCATGTTTGTGATCATGTTTTCAAAGGGAATTATGTATTTTCCAAGCATGATTAAAGTATTGGGCAATGCCCATATGTTCCTATTATGATTTATGATTTTACAAATAAGCTTACCACATGATTTTTTGAGTTAAGACTCCCATTTATATTCAGCTTGTAGTATGGTTTGAGCAAAAACTGTGTATGATTTTGAATTTCATATGTAAATAGTTAATCAGCTTCATTAATAGATGATCAGCTTCATTGAAAAATGATAGAGAGCATATGCATGTTTTGGGAGTAGTGTCTAGAGCAGAGTAGGCTAAGGGTCGGTCAACCTAGGCCTCGAGAACTACGCGCCAACATAGGTTTTGCATATTATATATACTTTGGGGTAGCCACTTGTGAGCTATCACTATCCTGAACGGGCATTGAGCTTGATATCGATATCATGGTAGCATCATTAGCTCACAGCAAGGCTTTAGGCAGCTCTTCTCGCTGATCATGACGTTGGTTCCACTAATCTCTATTGTGGTAATGTTGGTTACATAACGTGTCTTCCATTATTTCTCATGATTTTAGTTTTGCATGTTTATCATTCATGATATATTATTTATAGCACTAAACTAGGTTTGACCCAGTGAGTTTTATTTGATTATCACAGATTTCGGCTTTGAGTCAGGTCGATTTATGATGTTCCATTATGTTCAAATCATGATTTTAGAAAAATAGCATGCAAGCCCGACTCTTAGAATCTTATGATGTCATGATTTTAATTGTGTTTTATATTATGAATGTTTTAAATGGTTTTACTCATTTAAGTTGTTTGCCACCTTTCATACTTGGTACATTCACGTATTGACGGCATACTCTTTCTTGTATCATTTTATGATATAGGCTCAGATCTTGAGACTGACCCTATTAGTAGCCGGCTCAAGGTGTAGCATTAGTCTCTGTTGGTGAGTCCTTACTTTGTCGAGGCCCCTCTTTTATTCAATTATTATGCGCATTTTCGATTTCGGACATAGAGAGTTAGTTTGGGCCTTGTCCCGTGAACTCATCGAGAATTAGAGGCTTTTCGGACAATGGGTGTATTCGGCTTGAGACTTGTGTTGTATTTTTGGATTATATGTTATGTAGACTTCCACTATGCTTATTATGTTAAGTCTTTGCTTTATTTGATTGATTTAGATGTATGTTCATGCCATGGGTGGGCTATGGTCTCTCGGGGCTCCTTATCCGTGTCTCGTCCAGAGACTATGTTCGTCGTGAAAAACTTGGTATCGAGCAATAGGTTTGAAGTGTCCTAGGGTGTACGAAAGTAACGATTAATGAATCTTTTTCATAGGTGTGAAGCGCGCCACTGAAAAAAGAAGCTTCACGAGACATTGAGGAGTGTTCCTTCTTTCATGATCTATGTCATGCGGTCAAATGTCTCCTTATCCTTCTTTCGTACTGTCGCGGTGCGGGGAATCATGCCTCCCCAAAGAGTTGTGGAAGAAGAGATGGAAATGGGAAATGACGAGGATGGCAATGGGGATGGGCATAACAGGCCCCACAAGTACACCAAGCACCATGCGTGAAGCCGATTGCCCACATTGAATTCGAGCGGCCATTTAGATGTGCCCAAGCCTTGACCACCCGGAGTCAACCAGCGGCCGATGGCACATATCCCATAGAATGGGAATGCGGTGGCACGGTGGCAATTTCCAGGATGAGACCAACTAAAGTTTCTTGGGTCCAAGGTGGAAGAGGATTCACATGAGTTTATTAACGAGATTTTGAAGATCACCGGATCATGGGGGTGAATGGAAGAATATGGTTTGGCCTCATATTAGTTGAAGGGTAGCACGCATTTGGTTTAGATAATTGGAAGGATAGTAGGCGGCTAAGGCAGCTCTCCCGATTAGGAGGAGTTTCACATCTCTTTTTTGGATCGGTTCCTCCCTCGTGAGATCAAGGAGTTGAAGGAAGGCGAGTTCGTGAAAATAAAGCAAGGGAAGATGACGGTGCGGGAATATACTCTAGAGTTTACCCATCTATAAAATACACCCCGAGTTAGTGGTTGATCGAGATGGCGCGAGTGAGCCGGGTTTGTTCATGGGGTGGCGAGGCCCATCTAGACAAAAGATTGTAGAATTAGCTATGCTCCATCAGGACATGGATTTCCATTGGATAGTATTATACGCTGAGATGGAAACGGCGCATGTGAGGGAAGAGGCCAAGAGGGTTAGGATGAGGCGGTTATAGATTCTCTCGGTAGAGATAGGTGGTGAGCGCAGAGCAACGGTCCACAGTCTTCAGCCCTAACATCTTCAGCAATAAGTGTGCCATCTAGACCAGAGGCACGACTAGAGAGGATGAGAATTTGGAAGCTCTATGGGTCGAGTAGCAGGCCATGATTCCAATATCCCGGTTTGAGATAGATGTGGTCGGAGGCACACGGGTGTTCGGTGCTTGGTAGGTACGGGTGCTTACTTCGGGTGGGGAAGCTCGGACATATGCTCGCCGTTTCCCAACATCTATAAAGGGCCATGCTAGGTGCCTAGTCTGAGTTTCCGGTTATTAGCTCGATAACACGCCCGGCTCAACGGGGTATCTACTAGCACGAGTGGCGGTCAGTGCCAAAAAGCGATTCTATGCCTTAGCATCACTTCGAGGCAGGAGGTCTCCACGGATGTAGTCATTGGTATTTTATGAGTTTTCCATCTTGATGTATATGCTTTGTTAGATCCGGGGCTACCTTTGTCTTTTTGTGACACCTTATGTGGCTAGTAGTTTCAAGGTCGAGTCCACGAAATCAGTGAACCCTTCTCGAGTCTCTACTCGGCGGGTTGATTCGGTGTAGCTAGATGGGTGTATAGAAGATGCCGGATTCTTGTCCTTAGGAAAGTACCTCGGCGAGATCTAGTATAGTTATCCATGACCGATTTTGATGTTATCCTTGGCATGGATTGTCTATTTGCATGTTATTCCTCAGTTAATTGCAGGATAGGGCAATAGGGTTGATTTTTGGGTAGGCAGGTCATAGAGTAGAAGGGTAGTTCAAGCGTGCAGTAGGTCGTTTCATTTCCTACCTTAAGGCTAGAAAGATGATCTCAAGGTTACGTGTACCCATTTAGTTAGGGTTAAGATGCTACGTAGACCCCCGACTATCCGGTGAGTCCCGATCGTGTGTAAGTATCAGTCTTCCAAGATGATCTGGGAATCCCTCATTTGATGGGAGATTAATTTTGGTAGTGACCTTATTCTGATCACCTTTATATATATTCTTCCTTACAGAATGTCCCCGGCGAGTTAAGAGTTGATGGAGCGGTTAGAAGGACTGTTAGATAAGGGTTTTATTATATCGAGCAAATCACGTAGGGTGTACCAAATCTCTTTGTCCGAAAGAAAGTTGGCTCTTCGTATGTGTATTGATTATCGGCAACATAACAAGGTCACCATCAAGCAGGTATCCTCTACACGGTGATGATTTGTTTGACCGGCTTTAGGGTGTCAAGTGCTTTTCGAAGATAGATCTCGAATCTGGATCCCATCATTTCGAGTTAGGGAGAGTGACATCCAGGAGCAGCCTTTAGGATGCGGTATGAAAATTATGAGTTTGTAGTTATGTCTTTTGGAAAAGCAATACTCCTGCAACTTTTTATGGACTTGATGAGCAAGGTGTTCAATCCATACATAGATATGTTCATGATCGTGTTTATTGTCACATTATACTCTCGAGCAAGGAGGAGCATGCCACTCGTTTGAGGATGAATTGCTATAGACTCTCAAGGTCGCCAATTATATGCTAAATTCAGCAAGTGCAAGTTTTGGTTGCACTCAGTGGCGTTTTGGGCCATATGGTATCAGGTGATGGCATAAATGTGGACTCTTAGAAAATAGAAGCGGTGAGAATTGGCCTAGACCGGTGAATCCTTTAGATATTCGAAACTTCTTGGAAAACCTTCGTCTTATCGGGGGTATTGAGGGTTTTCATCTATTGCAGCGCCATTGACCATATTGACCCAAAGAAAGTTAAAAGTTCCAATGGTCGGAGGCTTATGAGAGGAGCTTTGGGAGTTGAAGACTCGACTTACCTTAGCAGGTGTTAGCCCAGCCGAAGGTACGAGATGGGTTTGTGGTGTATTGAAATAGCAGAATGGGACCTTGGTTGTGTGTTGATGCGGCACGACAAGGTTATAGCATATGCTTCCAAGCAGTTGAAAGTTCATGAGAAAATTGAGTGATCCATGATCTTGAATTGTTGGCGGTAAGTATTTGCCTTGAAGATATTGAGACACTATTTGTATGGGGTTCATGTGGATGTGTTTATGGATTCTGAGAGTCTACAATATGTGTTTACATAGAAGGATCTAAATCTACGCCAAAGGAGGTGATTCGAGCTACTCAAGGATTACGATATGATTGTCCTTTACCATCTGGGAAAGGCCAACGTAATACTTTGAACACTTAGTAGACTCTCTATGGAGGCGTGTCCCATGTGGATGAGGGGAGGAATGAGATAGTGAAGGATGTGCATCGACTTGCAAGGTTGGGAGTTCATTGGTAAACTTGAATGATAAGTGTTATAGTTGGAAACAGAGATCGGAATCGTCCTTGCTAAGCCCCGATGTAAAAAAAGCTATACAAGACGAGATCCTATTTTAGTAAGTTTAAAGGAAGCTAGTTCGAGTCAAAGATGAGGTCTTCTCCAAAAGGGGAATAATGTGCTTCGATATCGAGTCGCTTGTGTCCCGGGCATTGATGATTTGGCTGGATGTTGCATGAGGCTAACGGTTTAGTAATCGATACATCCAGTGCCACCAAGATTAATATAGTGACCTACGGAAGTTTATTAGTGGAATGGCATTAAGAAAGATATCAGTAAAATTTGTAGCCTAATTGTCCAAATTGTCAGCAAGTGAAGGTTAAGCATCAGAGACCGAGAGGTGTGCTTCATGATATTAGTATTCCTACTTGGAAGTAGGAAGAAATCAATATGGACTTCATCACTAGGTTTCCTCGCACTATCGATAGTATGACTCCATTTGGGTCATTGTAGATAGGTTTTACCTGACACTTCTCATTTTCTACCGATCAAAACCAACGGTCGGTGGAGGATTATATCAAACTAAACCTCAAGAGCGGTTTGGTTGCATGGGTGGCCTTGTCCATCATATCCCGAGCATTAGGTATGATTTTACCTCTCGGTTTTGGAGGTTGTTTCAAAAGATGAGGTACTCGAGTTAAGCTCGGTACAACATTTCACTCGCAAATAGATGATGGTCGGACGGAGAGGACAATTTGAGACTCTTGAGGACATGTTGAGAATGTGAGTGATTGACTTCAAGGGTTGTTGGGATGATCATTTGCCTCTTATTGAGTTTGCGTATAATAACATCTACCATTCTAGCATTCGAGGATGGCTCAGTTTGGGGCTCTCTGCCAAGGCGAGAGATGTAGATCGTCTATTGGTTGGTTTGAAGTCGGTTAGGCTGCGATAATAGGACTGATTCGGTCCATGAGGCTATGAAGAAGAGTTTAGCTTATACGGGGCCAGAGTTAAAAAACGACTCAAAATTAGCCAAAAGTCTATCATAGATGTGAGAAGAAGAGAACATGAGTTTGAAGTGGAGGATTGGGTGTTTCGAAGGTGTGCTAGTGAAGGGAGTGATGATGTTTGAAAGAAATGAAAACTCAGCCCGTTATGTTGGCCCTATTGTGAAGCGGGTTGGCGAGGTGGCATATGGTGGAGTTGCCCTCAAAATTGGCAAACATTGTTCATCACATTTTTCATGCATCTCTCTTAAAGAAGTGTTTGGGGGATCTAGCTCTAGTTGTCCCAGTGGATAGTGTTAGTGTGAAAGATAGCCTTAGTTATCGAGGTTTCGGTGGAAATCTTGGATCGACGGGTTTGAAAGGCTAGAAGTAAAGAAGTAGCCTCAGTTAAGGGTTTATGGAGGAATCAGCATGTGGAGAGGGAGCTACGTGGGAAATAAGGAGACATGATGGCTAAATACCACATTTATTCCCTCTTAGAAGCTCAGTTCCATCTTGAGGTACCAAATTTTTCCCTAAAACTCTATTTAGTTTCTCGTTAGTTCATGTGCCCGGTTTCTTTCCTTAGATGGATGGGTGTATGATTCATGAATCTAGTTGATTATGTAGTTTAAATGTTTGAGTTAGTCATTCGTCGGTTTTTAACTTGTATGATCGGTAATTGAGTATATGGTACATTTCTCAGTTTTTGTTTGTTTTCCCACATTCGAGGATGAATGTTCCTAAGGGAAGATATTGTAATACCGAAATGCCCAAGTCTAGACTGGTATTTAAAAATAGAAAAATGCTTGAGAAATACGTAAAATATTCTCGAGAATGGGTTGTGGTGGATCGTGGTGCTACCAATGACCCGTTGTACATGTCAGTAGTGAAGTACTACAGGTTCGAGTTGAGAGCAACGGGTCTAAGCAACGACCCGTTGTTCGATGTAACGAGTCGTTGGATATGGTTGTGGTGAGACTAGTCCTTGGTCAAGGAGGAAGTAATGAGTCGTGGAAATATCTATTGTAGGTAACAATGGGCATCGTCATTGATTGTTTAAAGGGATCCCGAGGTTAAGAGCGGTGGTAGTGACATTGGCAGCAACGAGTCATTTGAACTAGCAAAGACCCGTCCTACCCGGTCGTCTTTGAGGATAAGAGACTGGATTGAGGAGTAGCAACGGAAGGTAACAACGGGTAAGTAGGAGCTAACAATGCATCGTAACGTGCCCGTCACTAGCAGCTCAATTTTTTTAGGATATTTCATTAAGGAGTATTTTCATAATTTCTAAGACCTAGAGTCTAAACTATGTCGTTTTAAGCTCGAAATAGGCGGTTTTAAGAGTTGTAAGTTCATTCTAGGCTCATTCATTCATGCGTGCAAGTTGAGAGTTGGAAGGTGATCAAGCTTAGGTTTTCTACAAGTCCTTCTTCAATTCATCATTGGGCAATAAAAATTGTGGTAGAATCAGATCCTATCGGGTATAGGGTTATGAATGGGTGAATTTGTTCGCACCCGTACCCAATCCCTCTCTAAATCATGAAAATTCATATGTTTATCCTATGGGGTTTTGACCCAATGCATGATATTCCTTATTTTCTACATGGGTATGATGTAAATATGTTTTTATTATTGAATTATGATTGTGGGCAAGTTTTACATTTGTTTTCAATTATAATCATCTTTCAAGCTTTAGAAATTAAAAGGCCCATTTATGAAAGTTTTGAAAGTTGAGATTTATGATGAATTTCAAGTATGATGAGATATTATTGATGAAGAATATGTTTTCAAGGGAATTATGTATTTTCAAGCATGATTAAAATATTGGGCAATGCCCATATGTTCAAGTATGATTTATGATTTCACGAATTAAGCTTACCACATGGTTTTGGAGTTAAGACTCCCATTTATATTCAGCTTGTGGTATGGTTTGAACAAAAGCTCCTCATGAATTATTTCAGATTTCATATGTAAATGATTATTAAACTTCTTTAATAGATGATGGTCAGCTTCGTCGAAAAATGATGGAGAGAATATGCATGTTTTTGAGAGTAGTGTCTAACACCAAATAGGCTATAGGTCGAGTCCAACCTATGCCTCGAGCTATGCGCCAACATGAGTTTACATAATATATATACTTTGGGGCTTTGCCCTTGTGAGCTATCCCCTACCCCGATTTGGCCTTGAGCTTGATATCGATATCATGGTAGCGTCTTTAGCCACCCCGAAAAGGCTTTAGACGGCTCTACCCCTTGAGTGTGATAGTCGAGATCACGTGGCTCTATCGTAGTAATTTCGGTTACATGACGAGTCTCCCATTTTTCCTCATGATTTTAGTTATGCATGTTTATCATTCATGATATTTTATTTATTATATATATATGTGTGTGTTCTAGCGAGTTTGACCCAATGTTGATTTCACCCATGATTATCGGGTCCATTTCTGGGTCAGCTCGATTGATTATGGTGTTGATTATGTTCGAATCATGATTTCAAAAAAATAGCATGCAAGCCCGACTCTTAGAATCTTATGATGTCATGATTTTAATTGTGTTTTATATTATGCATTTTAAATGGTTTTACTCATTTAACGGTTTTACTTACCTTGCAATGCAGGTACATTCACGTATTGACTGCATACTCTATTTGTATCATTTTATGATACATGCTTTCCGTCTTGATCTTCAGCCACTGTCCACTAGCCAACTTTCGGTGTAGCATTAGTCTCTGTTGGTGAGTCCTCATCTATCGAGGGCCCCTCTTTATTCCAGTTATGTGTGCGTATTATCGGTTTCAGACTTAGAGAGTTAGTTGGAGCCTTGTCCCATCAGCTCATCGGGAATTAGAGGTTTTTCGAGACAATGGGTGTATTTAGCTTGATTTCGTGTTGTATTTTTGGATTATATGTTATGCTTAGACTTCCTATATGCTTATTATGTTAGGTCTTTCACTTTATTTGATTGAGTTAGATGTATGTTCATTCCATGGAGTCAATTGGAGTCTCTCGGGAGCTCTCCTTGTCGTGTCTCGTCAGGGCCTATGTTCGGGTTGTGACAAGAACCCACATCATGTGACGATACATTAGTCTCAGAAGTAGTATGTCATGCTCGGTTTGTCTTTGTCATCTCTATCCAAGAGGGCCTTAGCTAACTGTATATACGATCCATAATTGATCCTCTAACTAAATTATTGACAGCAGTTTGTTAATGGAGTCTAGGGCTCAGTAAAATCTTTGAAGGAGAACTCCATTGGGGAGACCATAAGGGACACCTTCTTCTTGAACCTTAGCCATGCTTCATGTAAAGGCTCCACGGTTCTTGCCTAAAGTTTGTAATATCATCTGCGGCTGCAACATCTTTGAGGAGGCAAGAAATGATCAAAAATGCTTGATCAATTCTTTCCATGAAGTACAACTGTGAGGGCTCCTCTAACCACATAGTCACCTCTCCCATTAGGGAAAATGAAGAAACCTTAACACGATAGACTCTTCATTGATATTTGTTATGTTAAATGGTTAGCAAATCTCCATGAAATTTCTCAAGTGGAAGTTTGCATCCTCGCTCGGTTTATCCCCAGAAGAGCCCTTTCATTTTGTAACAAGTGTAACATTGTACTAACGTGAAACATTGCATTCCCTACCGTGCTTATTGGCGAATGGATACGCAACCTCGAGGCATAGCAAGATTTAATCCTCTTTATGCTCCATGTGACCTTCAATCGAACTATCTCCTACTTGCGAATGATGGATCATATGAACTCACCTTGACAACCAACAACAAATTCAATGTCAATAACTAAGATGCGAGATTAACTTGGCAAAAAACTACACAAGGATTGTCACGTCCGAGTCTACACCCGGGCGGAACCACGGTACTTGGAGTTACAAGTAACCATAAGTCAACCTGGTTTATCATACCTTTGGCCTTCCGAGTAAACATATAAATATAGAGAGCTTTAACGTAAAATATAAAACATTTATGAGAATGAAGGCGATTCATAATGTTTGAAAACAGCGAACAAAGCTACAAATCTGGAAAAAAACCAAGTACGCATGCGAAAGCCACTACGAATGATGATTCTTTGGGACAAGACCCAAGCTAACTCCAAGACAAAATAGAATAAAATAGAACTGAAATAAATAATCTTTTTCCTCGAAAGATGAGGACTCAACAATAGTGCAGCTACTTGATCTTACGAGAAGCGATCGACTAGAGAGTAGGGGCGAAACTGCATTTGTATCATAAAATGATACAACATAAAAGGTATGTATCAGTACTTTGAATGTACTTAGTAAGTGAGAGAAACCATACACAAGAAATAAAATGCGGAACGAGAAAAGACATGCGATGACGATTGTTTGCTGAAATTGAATACTTGTAAAAGCTAAGATAGTACGAAGATCTGTCTAATAGTTGAGACATGCCCTAAACACGAGATACTATACTGAAGCCCGTGCGAACTAATACTAAAGCTGAGATGACTAGTGGGAGAGTCTATAATCAAGGAAATATAACCACGCGGCTAAACGTGGAGTCAGATGTATACACCCTGTCGTTAGGACCCAATATACCTTTCCAAGAGTTAGGACCCGATATACCTTGCCGGGGTATAAAGGAATGAAGCCCAGGTGATAAAAAATGCGGGGCTATGAGGCCAATATGCTTTGTAATCTATGGTGGCAACATAGTTTTGGGAACTGAGTGCGCTTGAACGGTCCACTCGGTCTTAAGTTCTACACACCCACTAGATAGTCTAGGCGAATACTAGGCGATGGCTAGAATGCGAGGCCAAGACTGAGTGAAATACCTGTCACGGAAGCACCACTGAGTCTTATCAAACCAAATTTTGTAATGGGTTCTAAGGCCGGTTAGAGCTTCTTCTCTGGAAGTGCTAACCGTCTAAAGAACAAGCATGTCCCAGTTGGGTTCCTAAGTGGCTACAAGCTTCTTATGTAAGTATATGACCATCTAAGAACCACTAAGCGGCCCAGCTGAGACTATTTCGATAGCCCAGGAGGCACTATTGATATCTCGGAAATTTGTGTAGTCAAGCGATCTGACATTTCTTACTAACACTAGATATTCTAACATTTATGCGAAATAGGCTGACAATAGTTTGACTGAGTTTTAATACAACTAACAACATGGTAGTTCACAACAGAGAGAGAATCAAGAAAAATTTTTGATATTTAGACACTATTGCAAGATTCTTGTTTTTACGTATTCAAGACTAGAGGCTAGATTTCGAATTCTGATAACAAGCAACAACATAGTCACAAACTATTGGAAAGAAACGTCAACATTTTACATAAATGATATTCCACATGATACAAAAAGGTCGATAGATAATTTCATCACATTAAGAGAATACCGAGTTAGAATTATAGAAGTAAGAAGGTTCTTAAGGACATAAGGGAAGAACTATTTTCTTGTTGAATTCGCACATACCTGACTAAGAATTTATAGAAAACCCCTTTGAGAAAATTACGAAGACATTTGCCCAAGCTTACGCTTTGAACTTCTTTCTGTTCTACGCTTAGGCTTGAGGAAAGAAGAGCGAAATGAAGGGCTAAGGTCGTTCTACCCCTTTATCTCCTCCTAAATGAGTCCAAAATGATGGGGTTTCAGTATTAAGGTGAAATTACCAACATACCCCGGAAAGAAAATTGGAAACTAGCGGACAAGGACCAACGAGCCTTAGAGCGGGTCGCTAGTGGACCCAGCCCCATTGGAACCCCACCGTTGGTTCTAGGTCCCAAAATTATGCCAGCTTGGAAATGAAGCACGGAAGGATACACGATCCATTGGAAGAACAAATAGTTCGTTTTTCACTTACCGTTGAAATGCTGGCAGGAACTTAGCCTTGAGACAATGATCAACCTGACTCATTGGTTGGGTAGATGGTTGTTGCATCGACTCATAGTTACCTTTGCTAAGGCCTGAAATCGGGCGATGGGTGGTAGCAACGAATTTGGTTGATAGGAACCCTGGCCCGTTAGGTCCTCTCATTGCACCTAAGGGAAGAGGTCCGTGGGATTCGAACTTAAGGATCAAAGCAGCAAGGACAACTCGTTAGTTCCAACCAAAGGATCATCCTATGCCCCGCGTTGTTTTCCCAGAAGAAGCTTCTACTCGACAACGACTCGAGAAAATGGTCCATTTGATCTTACCACGACCGCGTTATGCAGGTGGATTCTATGATAATATTTACGGTTTTCTTGAACTTTCTTGAAATGCTGATGCAGTGCAGAAAAGTTTTAGGGTATTACAATATCTCCCCCTTGGATCATTCCTCCTCGAATGAAGACTAAAACTACGGTAAAACTAGGAAGAGAGTGAGATTACGGAGGCGAGACTATGAGCTAATTTACGAAGGAGTGGCGACTCGGCGGCTTAACCATACTAACGGGTGATGCAATTAGAATGCACATAGAAAGTCTAAATAAAGTTGATGAATATAGGCCCGAATAGAAGTATTAGGGAGGAATTTTAGTGCCTAATGCCAAAACTAAAGCTGAAGGGAGCAAGTGTGGGTATCTGTATCATATACGCCATCTCTTCCCAGAAATAGTTCCCTTCTACATACTCATTTCTCCATAAGACCTTGGCCGAAGCTACCTCCTTATTCCCGGCTTACGAGCACGACGGTCCAGGGTCGGAGTGGGGCCTCTTCATATAAGAGACTATCTTTCACTCCCACACTATCCAACGGCACAGCAAGAGATTTGGATCACGGATGCACTTCTTTAATAGTGACACATGGAACAGGTGCCTGAAATGCCAGCTATGAAGGTAATTCCATCTCATAAGCTACCTTGGTCGCTTCAATATTTTGTAGGGTACCACATATCTATATTGAGGTTTCCTTTCTTCCCAAATCTCATCACCCTTTACATGGGTGAAATTTTCTAATAAACCCAATCATCCACTACAAACTCTAGTTCTCTTCTCCTCATCTGACATAATTTGTGATGACTACGAGCTATTTTCAATCCCTTCTTTGATGAGCTTATAATTTCCATAGATTCATGAACCGTGTTTGGCCCGATTAAAACAGCTTCACCAATCTCAAACCACCCGATAGGAGATGTACACCTCGTACCATACAATGCCTCAAACGGGGCCGTATTGGATACTCAGTGGTAGGCGAAACATTTATCACCCTTAAACTCGATGAGAGGCAAGTAGTCATCAGCGCCCACTTAAAATTGATCAGAACGCTCTCAACATATCTTCTAGAGATTTTGAATAGTCCTCTAAGCTTGTCCATCTACAATGCAGGTGAAAAGTTATCTTGAGCTTGACACAGGTACCAAGTAAAACTACGAAAGGACTTTTAGAAGTGAGAGGTGAATTGAGCACCTCTATCTCAGAATGGATAAAACTTAATGAAGTATGATTAACTCCGAATATAAATCCTAGCACTTAGTCCTCGAAAATTTGGATCGTAGTTTTAGCGGGAGGAAGTGTGCGACTTAGTCATCAGTCTACTATCACCCAGTTAAATCGTAACGCCTTGAGTCGAGAGAGTAGACATAAAAGTCCATATTTACTTCTTCTCATTTCCATGTGGGTATGCGTATCTGAGTCATACCTCTCGGTCTCACAGTGCTCTACTTTGACACCTTTAGCGGTTCGTGCACTTAGCTACAAATTCGGCGATTTCTCTTTTCATCGTTCGACCGTAATATCCAAATTTGTGTGCTTTAGCTAGTATCTAACTGTTTCAAATCACCCCTGCTCTACAAGTACACACAATCTACAGTAGCGGGTATACCATCTCCCTCGTTGGAGAAGCCTCAACTTCTTTTTTGAAAACCACTTTCTTTAGCTTAGAAGTAGTATGGGATCTTCATCCTGATTGGACTTAACTTCAACAACCAAAAGTGGAATCGATCCTCTGCTAATCTACTCCACTCGAATTTGTATCAACCAATAGTACTCCCAAATGAGCTAATGTTTGTGGATATCCTTTGTCGGCTCATCTTGCCTTCCTCAACATGAGCCACTCTCCCCATAGACACTATGCTCAAGGCATTGGCCACCACGTTGGTTTGCAGGGTGATATAGCAAGCTCATGTCATAGTCCTTCGGGAGACTCTAACTAGCTTCTCTGATGAAGATTTAGATCTTTCTGGTTGAATACATACTGAAACAACGCTGATCGGTGAAAACATCCATGTGAGCCCCGTATAGGTAGCGTCTCCATATTTTCGACACAGCGCCACCGGCACATGACTCAGCGAGTCGCAGGTTGGGTAATTCTTTCATGAACCTTGAGTTGTGTAGAGGGCTAGGACTTTACATTGCCTCGCTACATCGAACACCCAGCTAAGTCCCTCTTTGGAAGTGTAGCAATATACTACCAACCCATCTGATCCTTCCAATAGGGTCAACATTGGAGCGGTAGTGATTAAAGTATTTTAACTCCTGGAAACTCTTCTCACACGCATCGACCCTTTGAAATGTCACCTTCTTTGCAGAGTCGGCCTAGTGAGAAGGGATGCTATACAAGAAAAACCTTCCACAAAGCATCGGTAATATTGGTTAGACCCAAGAAACTTCGATTTCGGTTGGGAGGGTGAGTGCATGGGCCAATCCTTCTTCTTTGCTATCTTTGAGAATCAACTTGGAATACCCTCACTTGAGACCACGGCCTAGGAAAGTCACGGACTTCAACTAGAATTCACATTTGCTGAACTTGGCCGAACAGCGGTAGCCTCACAAGTGTTTGAAGCACTATCCTTAGGAGATTAGCATTCTCTTCCTACCGGAGTATACTAGAGATATGCGTTGATAAATACAATGATGAACACATCCCGAGATCTTTTGCTTGTTGAGAGCTACGTTCGCCAGGTCCGCAAATTTGCGGTATTTGTGAATCCAAAGGACATAACCACGAACTCGTAGTGACCATGCGAGTCACGGCTATTTTGATATGTACACTCTCGACCCTTAGCGGATGACCCAGGCACAGATCGATTTTGGAGAAACAATGGCTCCCACTGAAGCTGATCGAACAAGTTGTCAATCTGGGTAGGGGATACCTTTTCTTGATTGTGACCTTTCAATTGTGATGGCTCGATGCACGATACGAGGGTACCGTCTTTCTTTCACATGAATAACAACTGGAGTAACCAGGGAGAGATGCTAGGTTTGGTAAAACCTTTACCAAAAAAGAATAACTTAAGAAATTGCTCCTTCAACTCCTTAAGCTCGTCTGGAGCCATTCTATAAGGAGGGATGGAGATGGGGGTACAGTGTCACGGGAGCGTCTATACCAAGTCTATTTCCGCTCGAGAGGATTTCAGGGAAGATCTTAGAAACACATTAGAGAACTTCATTAACAAGCTGGATTATTTGGATAGTTGGGGTCTCAGTTAGAATTTGACTCAAACTAGATGATAGATACATCCTTAGAAATAGCTTAAGGTGTAAGCTAGGAAATAAAATGGCCCTTAGGTCTTGAACTACTACCCGTCCATTCTAACACTAGATCATTTGGAACTAAAATTTGACAACTCACAGTTACGCAACCAAGCATGCATAACTAGATGTGTAGCTTGATCATGCCAACGATGAGGTCAAAATTGACCATGTCTAACTCTATAATATCGGTTGGGCCACTGGCCCAAAAGAGCGAGGCTGGGCGGTTTCTATACACCTGTTTGGAGTCTAGCGACTCACCAAGCTCGGGGTTGAGACTAAAAGTGGTTCTTAGAGGACCTACGGTGATATCATACTTGGAATTCTACATAGGGAGTCACAAATGAAAGTGTATCCTCTAGATTTAGTATGGCATACACGTACAGATGAAAAGGAGTAACATACCGTGGCCACGTGCGGTTGAGCTCTCGATCTTGACGAGAAGACAATGCGCAAAAATGGTTTGGCAACGGCGTATCAGTACCTAAAGTGTTGTCTTCTTGGTAGGTCGGCGATGGAAATTTGTTGAGGGAAGTGGTTGTGATCATCCACAGTCCTGTTGACAAATATTCTTTAAGCCGATGATCAAACTGTCTATAACCAAAATAGCCCTCTCGACCACGAAGACACTCTCTTTGGGTGGTTTTTTGCCACACTTAGGGAAAGTTGGATAGCGATTACTATGCCCGAAGCTGCAGTACTAAGATCTAGATGCTCCACCTCTCAGATCCTTGCCAGGACCAAAAGTAGGGGCGCTAGGCGAAGCTGAGTGTTGGAGCCCTATGCTGCTGCGGCAATGGGCGTCCCACTTCTTGCCGAATCTTTGATAGCCACATACTACGATTGGTCGGTTCTCGCACATTTGTTATCCGCTCCAAATCTTTTAATTTTTTGCCTCAATTTCTTTGGGCATGAACTATAAGGCTTGAGAGGTCAATATCCTAATCGGCATCACCGTCTGCTCCTTGAGGACCAAGTTCGACACCCCATTAACAAATTTCAGCATGCGAGCCCTTGGCTCAACCACGCGATCTCACGGAGCATATTTAGACACACGGTGAACTCCGGAGGCATATTCTTCTCTTGCCTTCATTTCCTTGTTTTAGATTCTTGAACTCAGCCCCTTTTGCCTCCACACAGGCTCTCAAGGGAAAAATTTGTCTAGGAAGAGAGTTTGTAGTGAACTCTCCCATTCCACCAGTCCTGGCTCTACTAGTCTCCCTCCTTCCATTATTTGGCTGCAGTCTGGGCTACCACCTCATGGTAACCAAAAGTCGGCCACTCTACGAGGGAGGCGGCTCCATAATTCGGGTGATGCTTTCTAATCTCGTCCACAAACTCCCTACGAGTCCTCTCCCACCTTCGTCAGTGAAAATACGGAGAGGATTCATTGAGTGAAATCGAGCTGGGCGATTCTTTATGACCCGATTATTGTTGATTAGAACCACTTGTTTGGTTCACCTGGTTATTAGCTTGTCTAGCGGCTTGGTTTGGATAGTCGCCCTGAACTCTGCGGTGGACAGCGAGTCATCTGAGAGGCATTTGAGTTAGTGGGGTAGGTCGGTGGCGTTACTGTCCCTTCTTACGTTACCACGTCTGCGAAGCATAATTCACGAAATGAAATAGAGCACGATTTAGGAGAACGATTACGCCAATTTTAATTTCAATGCACAATAAAGTATGTAAAAGGGAGTTTTTCCTAATAACATCTCGTGGCCCAGCCTCCCCGTCATAAGTGTGGCACGCTTCACACCCCGTACAAGGGAGATTCTACTCGTGCGGCTTTCGGGCATGCGGAGATACTTTAAACCTATTGCTCGATACCAAGCTTGTCACGCCTCGGAGTCTACACCACTGGCGGGCATGTGGAGTTAAGTAACCCCAGTCAACCCCTGGTCTATCATACTGCTGGCATTCTAGTAAATATTTAAATATAGTGGAAGCTTTAAACAAAATATAAACATTTATGAGAATGAAACTGATTCATAATGTTTGAAAACATGCGAACAAAACTACAAGTCTGAAAAAAACAAGTGTGTTTGAAAACAATACAATTAGTGAGTTACTTAGGACAAGCCCTATCTAACTCCAAGTATAAATAGAAGAAAATAGAACTAATATAAATGATCCTCATCCTCGAAAGATGTGGACTCACCAGTAGTGCAAGCTGGTCTTTTGAGTGATTGGCTAGCGAGGCAGACGCTAAGATCTGCGGTTGTATCTTAAGCCAATACATCATAAAGGTATGCATCAATACTTTGAATGTACTAAGTAAGTGAGAGAAAGCCATACACAAGAAATGAAAAAGCGGAACTAAAGACATGCAATGACCAGCGGGGGCGGTGAGCGAACTAACTTTAATAAGTTTGAGATGAGTCGAAAGACCTGTCTAATGGTCAGGACATGCCCTAAATACGAGATCTTTGCACTAAACTGAACTAACTAATTTGAGACTAAAGCGGCGGCTAATTGGAGAGTCTATAGCCGACATATAATCACGTGAGCTGACTAGATGTGGAGTCCGTGTATACACCCATTAGTAGGACCAAATATGCCTTGCCGGGGGTATAAAGCCATGAAGGCCCCGTGCAATGGGAGCCCTTGAGGCCCCACTTCAAAGCGTAACCTATGGTGACAATATAGTTTGGGAACCTAGGTGCCATGAGATGATCCCACTCGGTGCTAAGTCCTACTCCCTCTTTTGGATAGTCATGAATACTAAGTGGTAGGTGAAAGCTGGAGCCTAAGAGCGATCGGGAATACCTATTTGGAAGCACCTTAAGAGTCTTATCGGACCAGATTCATGGCTGGGCTCTATAGTAGTCGAGTTACTTCTTTGGAAGCATCATATTTGTCTAAACAACAAGCTATAAATACGGGCGGGGTCCTGGGGTGAGTCGAAATTCTTATCTAAAGTGTCATGGCCCTTCTAAAGAACCACTAAGCGATTTGAACTATTTTACAAATAGCAAGGAGTCAAGCGACACACAGAGATTTGTGTGGTCAAGCGATCGGTGACATTTCTAATTAACAGGATATTCTAACATTTATGAAACCGGGTGACGGTAGTCGGCGAGTTTTAATACAACTAAAAACATGGGAGTCCCCAACATTGATAGAATCAAGCAAAATTTTAATATTTAGAAACTATTGCAAGATTCTAGTGCTACAGATTTCACGTTAGAGGGAACAAAGCAATAACATAGTCACAAACTATTGGAAAGACATCAAGATTTAACATAAATGATATTGCACATGATTTAAATGAGGTCTGATAGATAATTTCATCACATTCGAAAGTCATACGGCTAGAACTAATAGAGAAATTAAAGAAGGATTTTGGGGACACGAGGGAAGAACTATACCCTTGTTGAATTCCACATACGGCTAAAATTTACTTGCTGAAAATCCTAAGAAAATTCGAGAAGACAACGCGACCTAGCTTATGCTGCAGACTTCTTATGCTGTTCTAAGATTCGGCTTGAGGGAACGAGTGAAATGAAGGGGAAAAGGTCATTCCACCCCTTTAACTCACTCCTAAACAAATCCAAAATGAAGGGGTTTCAATATTAAGGTGAAATTACCAACATAACCGAAGAAGAGGTGAAAACTAGGCGACACGGACCAACGAGCCACCAGGAGCGAGCCGTTAGTGGGACCCATGCCCATAGATTTGAATTGCAGGTCACGAAATGTACACTAAATGAAGCATGGCAAAGATACCACGATCGATACGAAGAACAAATGGGTCACGCGCCTCTTGTTAGTACTAGTAGGGCCGGGCCTTGAGACAATGATCGACACAAAGACTCATTGGTTGGACCAACGGTCGTTGCATCTACTCGTTGGTTGGACCAATGAGTCGTTGCATCAACTCATGGTCTACTGCTTTGCTAAGGCTTGAAACGGGCGGGTGGTAGCAATGGCTCGTTGGTAGGAAACACAAGCGGGTGGTTCCTCTTCACACTTCCCAGCAGCGCGTTGGTTCCTCTCATTTCCTTACGGAAGGTCGGTAGGATTACGAACTTGGGATCCAACGGATGACGGGACGACTCATTGGTTCAACCAAGGGATCATCCTATCTGGCATTTTTTTCCCGAAGAGCGCAACTCGACGAAGCTGGTCAATGGTCCATTTGATCTTACCCGCGACGCGTTATGCAGGTGCGTTCTGCCGGCTAATATTTATGGTTTTTCTTCGAACTTTCTTGAAATGTTTGAGTCTGGTCTAGGGAAGATTTTAGGTTTAAAATATCTCCCCTTTGGGATCATTCCTCGTCGAATGAAGACTAAAGCTGCGGTAAAACTAGGAAAGAGCTAAGATTTCTAGGCGAGACTATGAGCTAATTTAAGGAAGCCTTAACTCCGAACGTACTTAACCATACTAACAGCGATGCAACTAGAATGCATAGAAAGTCTAAATAAAGTTGATGGTATGGAACTGAATAGAGTAGTGGGGAGAATGTATTACTAATCCAAGAACTAAAGCTGAAGGGAACAAGTGTGGGTATCTAGCCATCATATACGCCGGCTTCCACTCAACTCCCTTTACATGTTTGATTTCTCCATAAGACCTTAGTAAGAAGATACCTCCTTGTTCTCGGCTTCCAAACCTGACTATCAAGGATTTGAATTGGGACCTCTTCATATGAGAGACTATATTTCACTCCCACCTTTGTCCATGCTTTGTGAGATTGTATCACTAATACACTTGCTTTAATAGTGACACATGGAACAGCTTAGGTGCACGAGATGCCAACTCTAAAGGTAATTCCGGCTCATAAGCTACCTTGCCAATTCGCTTCAAAATTTACTAAAGGGTCCCACATATCTCAGGCGAGCTTTCCTTTCTTCTAAATCTTATCACCACACTTTCATGGGTGAAATTTTAGATAAACCCCGTCCATCATGCAAACTTTAGTTCTCTTCTCCTCGCACTAGCATATAAGATTTACGACGACTTTGAGCTATTTTCAATCCATCTCGATGAGTTGTACATTAATCTGCATAAGGTTCTGTGAGCGGTCTAGCTTAGATTAAAGTAGATTCACCAATCTCAAAGCACCCTATAGGAGGTCTGCACCTCCTACCACCACAATACTCAAAACGAGCCATTTAGATGCGGGTGGTAGCGTTGTTGTACGTAAACTCGATGAGAGGAAAGTGGTCATCCCAGCGCCGCTAGAATTTATCAGAAAAGCATGCTCTCAACATATCTTCTAGGGTATGAATAGTCCGCTCTGCTTGTCATACGTAACGGGTGAAAATCTATCTTGAAGCAGAAGCACAGGTACAGTCACTTCTTAAAGGACTTCCAAAAGTGAGAGGTGATTGGTACCTACGCAGAGATAATAGATAATACCGCAATGAAGTATGTGAATACTCTCGGATAAGCCTAGCAGTCCTCAGCTAAATGCAGTTTTAAGCTGGGAGGAAGTGTGCTGACTTAGTCATCCGATCTACTATCACCTAGAATAAATCATCTGCCCGATAGAGTCTTAGGTAGACCCTAATAAAGTCCATATTTACTTCTTCCCACTTCCACATGGGTATGTTTATATCTTGAGTCGCCTCTCGGACTCTGGTGCTCTACTTTGACACCTGTTTGGCAGTTCATGCATAAATTTATAAATTCGCTGATGACTCTTTTTATGCTATTCCATCAGTAAATATCTCGCAAATTGCGGTACATTTTAGTAACGCCGGGGTGGATGGAGTATCTCAAGTTGTGTGCTTCAGCCGGTATCATTGTTTCAAATCACCCACGTGGGAGTATGAACAATCTACCTTGGTAACAGAGTATACCATCTCCCCTTTGGAAGCCTCACTTCTTTTAAAAGAAAACCATTTCTTTTAGCTTAAGTAGTATGGGATCTTCATCCTTTAGGATTTAACTTCAATAATCAAAGAGAAATCGATCTATTTGTACAAATACTCCACCCTCGAATTTGTATGTATGTACTCAGTAGAGCTAATATGTGGATATCCTTTGCCGCTCCTTCTTGCCTTCCTCAATATGAGTCACGCTCCCCATAGACACCGCTGGTCATCCGCCACCATATTGTCTTTTCTGGGTGATATAGCACACTCATATCATAGTCCACTTAGGAGCTCTAACTACCTTCTTTGACAAAAAGATTTAGATCTTTCTAGCGAATATGCAGAAGGCTCTTGTGATTGGTAAAAACATCCCACGTAAGCCCAGCTATAGGTAGTGTCTCCATATTTTCCAACGCAAACACCACATTGCCAACTCCAAGTTCATGAGTCGAATTAATTATTTTCATAGACCTTGAGCTGTACGGAGCGTAAGTGCATCACCTTGCCACCTTTGTATCGAGAACACAACCGAGTCCCCTCTCTAGAAGCATCACAATATACTACAAACCTATACGATCCTTCTAGTAGGGTCAATACTTGGAGCGCTAGTGAGTCAAGTTTCACTCTTGGAAACTCTTCTCACATGCATTTGAAGCCACTGAAATTTCACCTTCTTGAGTCAACCTAGTCATAGGGGATGCTATAGAAGAGAAAAACCTTCCATAAAGCGTCGGTAATAACCGGCTAGACCCAAAAAACTACAATTTTGGTGGATGAGGTGGAGTGCAGTAAGTCCTTCCTGCTTTGCTATATTTGAGGATCAACTTGAATACCACAGGATCACATGACTGAAAATCCACAGAACTTGACGAAATTTGCATTTGCTAAACTTGGCGAACAAGCTGGTGGCCTCTGAGTGTACGAAGCACTATCCTCAGTGCTTGCTCTCTTCCACATTTCTTTTTAAATTATACCGAGAATGTCGTTGATAAAATACAATGATGAACATATCGAATCTTTTGCTTGAAGACTCTATTCATCGAGGTCCATAAAAGCTACACAAGGGCATTTTGTGAGTCGAAAAGAGGACATAACCACGAACTCTAGTGACCATCTAAGTCTGAAATTGTTTCGGTATGTCACACTCTAACCCTTAACGAGATGATACCCCGACACGAGATCAATTTTGGAGAAACAAGCGGCTCCACTAAGTTGATCGAACAAGTCAGCAATCCACAGGTAAGGGGATGCGTTCCTTGGCCATGACATTCAGTGCCATTAATCGATGCACATTAGGAGTATGTCGTCTTTCTTTATTGCAATTAGCACTAGAGCACCTAGGGAGAGATGTTGGAATTTTGATTAAACCTTTTTAGAAAGGTTTTTAGGCGCTTCTTTATCTCCTTAGCTCATTGGAGCCATTCTGTATGGTATGGAGATGGGCGAGTATGTCTGGGAGAAGGGCTATGCAAAGTCTATTCACGCTTAGGAGGGACTCATGAAGATCTTTGGAAACACATGGGAACTCGGCGACAATTGGGAGCGACTAGATAGTTGGGGTCTGGAGATGGTATCTTGACCCAAACTAGATGATAGATACATCCTTAGAAATAATCTTCTTTGGGAGGGTAGGAAATAAACTAACCCTTAGGCGTTGACTACTACTGTCCATTTTAACAGCACAGCTAATTTGGAAATTGAAATTTGAAAATTTTAATTTATAGTGTTTTTTTTTATTTTTTTAGTTTTTTAAAATTATATTAAAATCGACCATGTCTAACTCAATGAATGGCTAAGAATGACCTTATTGAAGGTGAGGCGGGAAGTTTCTATACACCCAATTGGCTCTAGCGACTCACCAATTGGGGTGGGCGGGAAATGGTTACGAGAGGACCTGCAGGTGATATCTGGGTACTATATAGGGAGTCGCGAATGAAAGTGTGGCCCTCGAATCTAGCAGGGCATACATGTCTACATGAACAAGGCATAACATATCCGTGACCACGTCGGTGAGCTCTCACGATCCACGATGATAAAGAGGTCAACTCTATCCTTAATCATCGCCGTCTTACACTCATGAGACTAGGTTCGATACCCCATTAACAAATTTCAGCATACGAGCCCTTGGCTCAACCACCCATCTACGGGCATATTTAGACACACGGTGAACTCAGGCATATTCTTCCTCTTGGCATGTTCCTTGTTTGATTCATGAACTCCACCCTTTTGCCTCCTTTGAGCTCCCAAGGGAAAAAATTGTCTAGGAAAGGCTCTGCGGTGAATCTTCCCGTTTCCATCGGTCCTGCTCTATTTGGTCTCCCCTCTTTCCATTGTTCGTACCCGATTTGGGCTACCCCTTTTAGGTTGGTAGGCAGCCAAGTCATCACTTTTGAAGTACAGATCCATAATTCGGGTGGTCTTTCTAATCTCGTCCTGACTCTGTGGGTCCTCTCCCACCTTAGATCGTGAAAATCTAGAGGATTCATCCAGAGTGAAATGTATTTCGAGCGTTCTTCTTGGGCCGGTGTGTTGATTGGAATCACTTACTAGTTCACCTAGTTGGTAAGCGTCTAGCGAGCATGCGGATGAGTCGCCGTTTCTGCAGTGGACACTAAGTCATCTGGCCATTGGGCACGGTGGGGCGGAGTCGGTGGGCGTTACAACCACTATTACCATTTACCACATCGCGAGGCATAATTCTTGAAATGAAATAGAGCACGAGTTAGGAGAAAGATTACGGAATTGAATTTCAACGCACGATAAATAGTACGAACAAAAGGGAGTTTTCTAATAACATCTGTGGCCTCCGCGTCATAAGTTTTGGCGAGCTTCACACCCATGCAAGGGACTCTACTCGATGCGGCTTTCCCGGACATACGAGGATACTCTAAACCTAGTGCTATGATATCAAGCTTGTCACTTTCGAGTCCACACCACAGGCGGAACACGGTACTTGGGTTACAAGCCAACCAATTCATCCACCAAATCGATCATACCTTTGGCATTTTGAGTAAACATATAAATATAGTGGAACATTTAAAGTAAAATATAAAAAATTCATAATAATGAAGCTGATTCATAATGATTGAAAACATGCACAAACTACAAGTGGAAAAAAAAACCAAGTACGTGTCTAAGCTAATACAGGCATTGAGTTATTGGGACAAGCCCGGTAACTAGTGCGGTAGGAGAAAATAGAACTGAAATAATGATCTGTGCTCACTAGAAAGATGAGGACTCACCAATGATGCAGCTGGAGTCTTCGAGGCGATTGGTGACGGGCGTGTGTGATCTTGTATATGTATCCATAAAATAAAATACAACATAAGAGGTATGAGTCAATATTTTAAATGTACTGAGTAAATTGGGAGAAACCGTACAAAGAAATGAAATAGCGAACTAAAATGACATGCAATGACCAATTGAACTACTGGCTGAATAAACGTAATAAGTGAGATAGTCACGAGAGACCTTGTCTAATGAGTCGAGACATGCCTAAGTTTGAGATGCGCAGGAACTAAAAAGGCGAGGCTGAGGCCCGACTAATCTGGCACTAAATTGAGCTAACTATTGGGAGAGTCTATAGCAAACATACAATCATGTAAAGAGCTAGATATGAGTCCGATGTATACACCCCATTAATAGGACCTAATATACCTTGCCGGTATAAAGGCATGAGCTGGGTGATAAAAAATGGGGTCATGCGGCTAAACAAAAGCTGTAACCTACGGTGGAAACGTAGTTTTGGGAACCTGAAACGCATTGGAACCCCAGTCAGCTCGGTGCTAAGTCCTACTCCCACTAGATAGTCCTAGGCGAATACTAAGCGATAGCTCAAAAGCGGGGGCCCAAGAGTAGTCGGGAATGCACATCTGGAAGCACCTTAAGTCTTATTAGTAGGATTACGTAACTAGAGTTCTATCTTGGTCAAAGCTACTTCTCACGGAAGCATCGTAACCATCTAAGGAACAAACTATAATTTGAAGATTTGGGGTCCCTAAAGTGCAGTCGAGCCTTATACGAAAGTGTCATGGCCTTCAAGCACTGTGGAAATCACATGACTGTCTTCTAATAAGCGGGAATCAAGCCGACACCTCGGGAATTTACGTAGTCAGTGATCCCGAGGGTGACATTTGACTAACACTTTGGATATTCCTAACATTCATACTAAAATCGAATTAACAATAGTCGCTAGGTTTAAATACAATTAATAACATGTGAGTCCCAACAGCAGTAGAATCAAGTATTTTTTTGATATTTAGACACTATTGCAAGATTCTAGTTTTTTCTATATTCAAGACTAGGGCTAGATTTCACGTTATAGGAACAAACAACAACATAGTCACAAACTATTGGAATGACATCAACATTTAACATACAATATATCCCATGATTTAAATGAGTTACGACGGATAATTTCATCACATTCGAAAGTCTTAGGGCTAGAGCGGTAGAGACATTTAAAAAGAAGGATATTGGGAAACAAGGGAAGAATTTTCCTGTGATTCCCAATCCCACGGCTAGAGTTTCTAGAGAAAATCCACACGAGAAAATGCGAAGGTAAATGCCTCTAAGCCCTTTGAACTTCTTGTCTATTTTACGCTTACGATTGATGGAAAGAGAGTGAAATGAAAGGGAAAAGGTCGTTCTACCCCTTTAACTCCCTCCTAAATGAGTCCAATACGATGGGGTTTCAATATTAAAAATATAGGAAATTACCAACATACCGCTTGGAAGAAAGAGGTGGCAGGCGACACGGAACCCGGGCCTCAAAATGGGTCATTAGTCGGATCACAGCCATTGGAATGCACCATTGGTTAAGGTCCCGAAATAATTACTAGAAATGAAGCACGGAAGGATGCCACGTTCGTTGGAAGAACAAACGGAGTCATTGGCACCTCTCGTAAGTACTGGTAGGAGAACACGGGCTTTAGACAATGATCAACAAGATGACCTGTGGTTTTATACCACAGGAACCCAAGGATCATACCGGGAGTAAACGGTAAGCGGAAATTTTACACTAGGTCGCAGGCGAACAATGAGGCTCGTGAGGAGTAACCATGAGTCATGAAGTGAACCGTGGGCCCGCGAGTTGGCGAGGATATGTTGAAGACCACGGGCATGACTACGAGTCATGGTCGGGAGCCTCATGACTCGTGAGGTCTCCCGTGGACTAGAATGGTTGTTAGGCAAGGAGGCTTTGGGCAGTAAAAGCCACGAATGGTGACCATGAGTCTTGGTCACACACCACAAGTTGTAGTGTCTTCCATAAGGTCCCCTAGTTGTATTGAGCAGTGAACTAGATGACTCATAGCCACGAGTCGTGGCTTGTGAGCACGAATCGACCCCGATTCCTCATGGGGCGGTAGTCGACAAATTATTTAATTTTAGTAAGGGAACTTTTTTTGTAATTCCTAATCCTAGGGGCCTATACTACATCGTTTAAGGCTTGTTTTAGTGGTTTTTAAGCAGGAAAACCTATTCTAAGTTATTCATTACATGCATGAAATCTTGAGAGGTTGAAAAGGTGATTTGAGGCTAGTATAAAAGG
Organism: Datura stramonium; assembly: GCA_018107945.1. Taxonomy (NCBI): domain Eukaryota; kingdom Viridiplantae; phylum Streptophyta; class Magnoliopsida; order Solanales; family Solanaceae; genus Datura; species Datura stramonium. The sequence goes on from JACEIK010000884.1 coordinate 328,998, forward strand.
TTTCCATCCAATTTCCTCTTGGGTAATCGAAAGAGATTTGAGTGAATAACCCACTTCCAGTGTAGGGTTATATTTGGGTGTTTTCTTCCTCACCCATGCCCAATCCTTAACTAGGTATGTGAGAATTCCTATGATCCAAGTTATGGGTTTTTACCCAATTGCATAATTCTTCAATTTCTATACATGGGTATGATTAGATTATGTTTCTATTGATGAATTGTGAAGCTTGGGAAGATTTTAAATTATTTTCAATTAAAATTGTGTTTTCTAAATTATGAGATTAAATGCCCATGGATGAAAGTTCATGAAAGAAAGAGAATGATGATGAATGTATGACGACCGTCTTAAGTTAAATGTAGTCGATAGGATTATTTTTTAATTTGATATTTTTTTCAAAATGAATTGAGTAGATCCAAGCGTGATAAAGTTTAGGGAAAGACCCTTATATCGACTATGATGATGTAGTATTTCTAAAGTAAGCTTACCACAAGTTTTTGGAGTAGATGATCCCACTATCCTTGAGCTTGTGGTATGTTTGAAATAAAGCTTATCATATGTAGGAATTCATAATTGAGATGTATCATCATTGAGCTTCGTTTTCATACGATATCGGTTCTATGCATGACTTCATTATTGAGCTTTGTCAAATGACAACGTTGCGCTTCTTCATACGATGTTGAGTTTATGCATGATTCCATTGTTGAGCTTAAAATTAATAGACGATGTTGAGCTTTATTTATATCGATGTAGAGCATTGCATGTTTGGGAGAAGAGTCTAACATCGAGCGGGCTAAGAGATTCGACCACCCTATGCCCCGAAATTACCATAGCCGGCGTAGGTTGTCTTATTATATTATGGATTCTCCGCTGTGAGTTATCCCGGCCCAATGGCCCGTGAGTTTGTTATAGATATCATGGTAGCGCTACTTAGCCTTGACAATTATTTTGGCAACTCTGCCCACTTGAGTGTGATAGTCGGGACCATGTAAGCTCTATTGTGGTATGTCGGTTAAGTGATCTTACATTGTCTATATGATTCGATTTGCATATTCGCCTCTGATTATTGTTTTACACATGCATGTTCTAAAAGCAAGGTTTGACTCATTATTCAGCTTTTCTATAAATGTCATATTACATTTGAGTCATTCGAGTCTGATTATGATGTTATGAAGCTATACATGGACATAGTATGGAAAGATTATGATTTACGAATAAATGCATGCAGTTATTCCTCTCGAATTTGAAAGCTTTTGTTATGTTATAAATGTTTTAAATAATTTACTTTACTTAGCGGTTTACTTACCTTAAGCCACTTGGTACATTCTATGTGCGGCGCATACTTTCTATGTTATCTTTTTATGATACGGGACCCGGCTCAAGGCTCATCTGCTGTGTCGGTTGTCAGTTAGCACCTACTTGGTTGGTGAGTTAAATCCTTCAAGTCTAGACTTTTAGTTTTCTTATGTATTTTCATTTTCAGTATTATTGTAGGTTAGTTTGGGTTTTTGTCCCATTAACTCGTCAGTTAGAGGCTTTTCATGCTTTGTATGTGTTTGGCTTACGGTGCTTATTTTGATGTCATGTTGAGTTAGAATTCCATTGAGTTTATATATTGATGATTTCTTTAGTTTATCGACTAAGTGAGATGTATGCTTATGCCAAGGGTCGACTTAGGGTCTCTCAGGGTCCCTTGTCCCGTGTCTATGATTCGGGCCTTCGTTCGGGTCGTGACAAACTTGGTATCAGAGCCATAGGTTTGAAGTTTCTTAGGGTGTTTGAAAGTCGTGTTAAGTAGAGTCTTTTTATTTGGTGTGAAGCGCTCCTGATCATGACGAAGAGGCTGTAGGGCGTTTAGGAGATGTTCCCTTCTTTCATGATCTATGTCGTGAGACGAAAACTCTTTCTACCCTTCTAATTCATTTATTGTGATTGCGAGAATCATGGCTCCTCGAAGAATGAATGAAAGGAGGGAGTGGAGAGTGAGTGAAGGCACGGGGATGGCGATGATTATAGGCATGCGACCCGACCCCACTAGTTTAGGAGCCTCAAGCCTTTGGATCCGGGCGCTTATGCTATGTGTGCAGGCCGCTATTCGGAATGCCAGCGTGTGCCTTGAAACGCTCGGAGTCAATCAATAGGCCATTGTGCATGTTTCACAAAGAGCAATGCGGCGGTGGCTCGGGTCATAGATTTTGAGGATGAGCAGTAGATTCTTGGGGTCCAAGGTAGATGAGGACTGCATGATTTCATTGATGAGATTGTCGGGATCACCCAAGTTATGAGGGTGAGTAGTGTTGAGTGCGCAAAGTTGGCCTCCCTACCGGTTGAAGGGTTGCACATATCTGGATCCGTCAAAGGAAGGATAGCGGTCGCGGGGAGCGGGTCGATCACGTGGGAGGAGTTCCATGTGCGTTCCTAGGTGGTTCTTCCCTCAGAATGAGAAGTGAAGAAGCCCGAGTTTGTAAACCTGGCGAGGAAGAATGATAGTGCAAGTATTCCTTGAAATCACTTGCTATCAAAATATTCCGAGTTAGTGGTGACAAGCGACACGGGTGAAGCAGTTTGTGCATGGTATAGCATGGTATTTGGAAAGATGCGTTGCTATGCTTCACTAGGATATGGACATTCCCTACGCATAATATTTGTGCCTAACAGATAGGCGGCATTGAGAGAGGAGACCAAGAGAGACAGAACCGGACTAGATTCTCTCGCGAAGGTCTTATGGTGGGTGACAACGAGGCTCTGGGAGATCGTCATCCCAGGCATCTTCGGCATTGAGTGTGCCATCCAAGCCTAGACGTGATCGGATATGGCGAGCATTAGGCTCGAGGTTAGAGTAACACCCTTGAATTGCGCCTCAGCTTATTTGGCAAATTGTGTCCGAGTACCACGAGCTAGTACTTAGTAGGTTGGTGCTTGTTTGGTGTGGGCGACCCGAACACATGCTTAGTGTCAGTTGCGAGGTAGGATTAGGTTGGGGGTCAAGGCCCAACTTCTAGTTTAGTAGCCCCTCCCCTATGCTCAGCACAACATGGGGCATCTACTAGCACGGCTAGGCGGTGTTGCCGAACAAATTCTCTATACTTTAGCTTCCCGTCGAAGAGTCTCCTAGGATGTAGTCCCTTTGGTATGTTGCGAATTTTATATATTGATGTTTATGCTTTTGCTATATTCGGGGCTACCTTGTCTTTGTGACACCCTATGTGGCTAGTAGCTTTGGAGTCGATCCCAGATGTCTTGTCGAGACCTTATCGGTTTCTATTCTAGTAGGTGACTCAGTATAGCTAGACGGGTGTATAGAGGTTGCCAAGTCTCGATCCTTCATGGGATCACTTTAGCGAGATTGATAAGGTTAGCCACTGACAAAATTTCGATGTTATCTAGGCATGGATTGCTATTTGCATGCTATGACTTAGTTAATTGTAGAACCAGGGCGGTAGAGTTCAGATTTTGGGTGAGCAGTCTTAGAATGGAAGGTAGTTCAATTGTGCACATTGGTCGATTCATTTCCTACCTTAAGGCCAGTAAGATGATTTCTAAGGTTGCATGTCCATCTAGTTAGGGTTAAGGATGTCAGTACAAAACCGCGACTATCGGTCGATTCGAGTAGTTACATTGAGTATCCGAAGTCTTTCACGATGATTTTCAGTGTCCCTCAGAGCGGGATATTGATTTCGGTATAGATCTTCTTCGACATGCGGCCTATATCCCTATTACGCTACAGGATGGAAGTCTGACAAGCTAAAAGAATTGAAGGATCAGGTTAAAGGACTTGTTATATAAGGGTTTGATTAGGCAAGGTAAGTCTCCATGGGGTGCACCAATGTTATTTTTGGAAGGATGGTTCTCTTCGGATGGCATTGATTAGCGGTTAAACAAGGTCACCGTTAAGAATAGGTAACCTTTTTACAGGATCAATGATTTGTTACGATCGAGCAAGATGCCAGTTTTTCTCAAGGTCAGTCTCGAGTCCCGGGTATCACCCGGCTCGGGGTTCGGGAGAAGCGACATCTCAAAAAAACCGCTTTCGGGACTCATTATGGTCACCTATGAATTTGTTGTTATATCTTTTGGACTAACCAATGCCCCTGCAACTTTTATGGACTTAATGAGCAGGGTGTTCGGGGCATATTTGGACATGTTCGTGATTGTGTTCATTGATGACATTCTTATATACTCTCAGAGCGAGGAGGAGCATGCTCCTCATTTGAGAGTAGTGCTTCAGACACTCAAGGATCGTCAGTTGTATGCAAAATTCAGCAAGTGTGAGTTTTGGATGGACTCCGTGGCATTCTTGGGCCATGTGGTATCGAGTGAGGGCATAAGGGTGGATTCTCATAAAATCGAGGCGGTGAAGAATTGGCCCTGACCGGTGAACACATCAGATATCAAGAGCTTTTTGGGCTTAGCGGGTTACTATCGGAGATTTTTTGAGGGCTTTTCATCTATTGCAGCACCTTTGACCAAGTTGACTCAGAAGAAGGTAAAGTTCCAATGGTCGAAGGCTTGTGAGAAAAGCTTCCAAGAGTTGAAGACTTGACTCACTTCAGCACCAGTGTTGACCCTACCTGAGGGTACCGATGGTTTTGTGGTGTATTGTGATGCTTCGAGAATCGGGCTTGGGTGTGTGTTGATGCAGCATGAGAAAGTGATAACATATGCCTCAAGACAGTTTAAAGTCCATGAGAAGAATTACCCGACCCATGATCTTGAGTTATCCACAGTGGTGTTTTCATTGAAGATATGGCGACATTACTTGTATGGGGTCCACGTGGACGTATTCGCGGAACATAAGAGCTTGCAATATGTGTTTACGCAGAAAGATCTCAATCTTTGGCAAAGAAGGTGGTTGGAGCTACTAAAGGACTATGAAATGAGTGTCCTTTACCATCGGGGTAAGGCTAATGTGGTAGCGGACGCACTTAGTAGGCTCTCTATGGAGAGTGTGTCCCATGTGGATGAGGGAAAGAAGGAGTTGGTGAAAGATGTCCACCAACTTGCAAGGTTGGGAGTTAGATTAGCCGACTCGACCGATGGTGGCGTTGTTGTGCAAAATGGATTAGAATCGTCCTCAGTGGCTGATGTGAAAGCTAGGAAAGATAAGGATCCGATGTTGGTGAATCTGAAGGAAGCCGTTCAGAGTCATAAAGTGGAGGTTTTCTCTCAAGAAGGGAGATGGAGTGCTGCGGTACCAGGGCCGTCTATGTGTTCCAAATATTGATAATTTGAGGGATCAAATATTGCATGAGGAACATGGATCCAAGTATTCTATCCATCTGGGTGCCACCAACATTTATCATGATTTGCGGGAAATATATTGGTGGAATGACATGAAGAAGGATATTACAGAATTCGTAGCCAAGTGCCTGAACTGTAAGCAAGTGAAAGTCGAGCATCAAAGGCCGAGAGGCGTACTTCAGGATATTAGAATTCCCACTTGGAAGTGGGAAGAGATTAATATGGATTTCATTATAGGCCTACCACTTACTCGCCGACACTACGATTCTATTTGGGTGGTGGCAGACAGGTTGATCAAGGCTGCACACTTTCTACCAATCAGAACCACAGATTCAGCGAATGATTATGCCAAACTGTATATCCGGGAGTTGGTATGGTTACATGGAGTGCCCTTTTCTATTATCTCAGACCGAGGTACTTAGTTTTCCTCTTAGTTTTGGCAGTCTTTTCAGAAGGGACATGGGACTCAAGTTAAACTCAGCACGACATTTCATCCGCAAACAGATGGTTAGGCGGAGCAAAAAATACAGACTCTCGAGGACATGTTGAGAGCTTGTATGATGGACTTTAAGGGTAGTTGGGATGATCACTTTCCCTTGATCGAATTTTCTCACAATAACAATTATCACTCAAGCATCCAGATAGCACCGTTTGAGGCTCTCTATGGAAGGAGGTGTAGATCCCCCATCAGATGATTTGAGGTTGGTGAGGCAGCTATGATAGGACCTGATTTTGTTCATGAGGCTATGGTGAAAGTTCATTTGATAAGGTACAACTAAAAACCGCTCAAAGTCATCAAAAGTCATACGCTGATGTGAGAAGGAGAGAGTTGGAGTTCGAGGTGGACGTTTGGGTAATTCTGAAGGTGTCTCCCATGAAGGGAGTCATGCAGTTCGAAAAGAAAGGAAAACTCAGCCCCCTCTATGTTGGTCCCCACCGGGTTATGAGAAGAGTTGGTGAGGTAGCATATGAGTTGGACTTGCCATCAGATTTATCCTCAGTTCATCCCGTCTTTCATGTATCGCTATTGAAAAAGTGCTTGGGTGATCCAGCTTTAGTTATCCCGGTGGAAAGTGATGCTGTGGGAGATAGCCTCAGTTATGAGGAAATTTCAGTTGCAATCTTGGATCTTCAAGTTCGGAGACTGAGAAACAAAGAAGTAGCTTCGGTAAAGGTGTTATGGAGAAGTCAACATGTTTAGGGAGCTACATGGGAGGCCGAAGCGGCTATGATGGCTAAATACCCTCACATGTTCCTTACTGGCTCAGTTCCAGTTTGAGGTATTAGTTTTTGCTCTAATTCTCTAATCAATTTCCATGTTCAGTTCATGTGCGCAAGTTTGATTTGTGTTATGATAGATGTATGTGATGTCTGAATTCAGTTCAGCTATGTAGTTCTATTCGGAGGTAGTCATTCCGTTAGTTTTCAATTTAAATGATCAATGTTTGCATATGATGATTGCATGTTTCTGAGTTTTCTATGTGTTTCGAACATTCGAGGATGAATGTTCCCAAGGGGGAGATATAATTATACCACGGGAACCCAAGCATCAGACCCGAGAGTCAAAACAGTGAAAAAACTTAAATTTTGCACCAGGTCACAAAACAAATCGTGAGGAGGCTCGTGAGGAGTGACCACGAGTCGTGAAGTGACTCGTGGTCTAGCAGGGTTGGTAGGATATGTTGAGAAGACCACCGGCAAGACCACGATTCATGGTCAGGCCTCACGAATTGTGAGGTCTCTCGTGGCCTAGACTGGTTGTTTGGCAAGGAGGCTTTGGGCAGTAGAAGCCACGGATGGTGACCACGAGTCGTGGTCACTCCACGAGTCGTGGTCATCCACCACGAGTCGTGGTGTCTTCCATGAGGTCCCCTAGTTGTTTTGAGCAATGATCCAGATTACTCATAGCCACGAGTCTTGGCCTGTGAGCACGAGTCGTCCAGTCCCTCGTGGGGACTGGCAGTCAGCCAAATTCTTTTATTTTAGTAAGGGTTTTTCCATAATTCCTAAGACCTAGGGGCCTATACTACGTCATTTAAGGCTCGTTTTAGTGGGTTTTAAGTGGGGAAAACCTATTCTAAGTTATTCATTACATGCAATCAAGCTTGAGAGGTTGAAGAGGTGATTCAAGACTAGCATTCAAGGTTTCCATCCAATTTTCTCTTGGGTAATCAAAGATTTGGTGGAATCAACCCCTTCTAGGTATGCAGGGTTATGAGTGGGTGTTTCCTTCCTCACCCATGCCCAATATCTATCTAAGTATGATAAATTCCTATGATTAAGTTATGGGATTTTTACCCAATTGCATATTCATTACTCATGGTTATTGTTTTACACATGCATGTTCTAAAAGTAAGGTTTGACTCATTATTCAGCTTTTCTATAAATGTCATATTTCAGCTTTGAGTCATTCGAGTCAGTTATGAAGTTATGAAGCTATACATGGACATATTATGGAAAGATTATGATTTCTGAATGAATGCATGCAATTCTTCCTCACAGATTTGAAAGCTTTTGTTATTTTATAAAATGTTTTAAATGATTTACTTTACTTAAGCATTTTTACTTACCTTGCATACTCGGTACATTCCATGTACTGACCGCATAGTTTCTATGCTGTATCATTTTATGATACAGGACCCAGCTCCCATGCTCATCCTCGCTCGTAGTCGGTTGTCAGAGTTAGCAACTACTTGGTTGGTGAATCCTCATCCTTCGAGGGCTAGACTTTTAGTGTCCTTATGTATTTTCAGTTTTAGTATTGTTGAGTTAGTTGGGGTCTTGTCCCATCAACTCATCCAGATTAGAGGCTTTTCAGACTTTGTATGTGTTTAGCTTCGGATGCTTATTCTGATGTCATGTTGAGTTAGAATTCCACTGATTTTGTATTGATGATTTCTTCAGTTTATCGATTGAGTTATATTTATGCTTATGCCATAGGTTGACTTGGGGTCTCTTGGGGTCCCTTGTCCCGTGTCTATGATTCGGGCCTCCGTTCGGGTCGTGATAGTGGTCTACATAGCTAAGGCCTGAAACCGGGCGACGGGTGGTAGCAATGGCTTGTTGGTAGAAACCACGAGTCATTGGTTACTCTCGTTGCCTCAGGGAAGGGTCCAGTAGAATTCTGAACTTGGAATCCAATGGACGATAGGATGGCTCGTTGGTTCAACCAGCGGATCGTCCTATGCCGCGTTGTTTTACCCGAAGGAAAACTGCTACGCTGACAATGATTCAGACAATGGTCCGTTGGAGCTTTCCACGGCCCGTTGTCTGGGTCGTTCTGCAATAAGATTTCTAGTTTTTCTTTTAAAATTTCTTAAAATGCCTGAGTCTTGTCTAGGAAAGTTTTTGGGGTGTTACAAGGATATCAAATGTTAGTCCCCGACAATGGTGCCATTTTTTGTAATGCTCAAATACACTCCTCATTTAAAGAAAGTGTAAGCGATCATTGTACAAAAATAAATATTCCCGACGGATGTCGGGGTCAAATTCCACAGAGACTAGTGAGTGATTTGCACAAGCGTTGTTTTAGAAAATTTGAATTTACTCGCACCAATTAATGAAAATAAAATAGTAAATTTTTTGGGGAAAATGAAGAGAACAATATTGTGGATTTTAAACTAGCTTGTCAAAATAGCAAAATAACTAAAATTGATAGACAATAATGACAGAAAACTAGATGTGTGTTGTAGATGGGGTGCTAATCAAATAAGAATATGCTAGCTCATCAAATCATTGCGAATAAGTGTAAATAACTTTGGATAAGATAACACCCTATGATTTTCAACCTCATGGATGCCTTATTCTCGAGTCCTTTTGAACCTCAAAACACAATTGAGTTAGCCTAATAGAGTTTGGGTTAATAACTGAGCTTTTTCTAGCCATCAACTACTAATTAAGATTAAGAACATGAGTTTTGGCTATTTCTAGACCAACTCCACACAATCATATCCATTTCCACCATCAAATTCTTTCCCAATACTTGAATTCTTCTTTTTCAAGCTAAAATCAAGTAAGAAAAGTAAACCCACATTTGCAACTATGGATCATCAATTATAAATTAGAGAGAACTCAATAGATTTTCACTATTTAAGCAATATTAAGAAGAATCTAGCAATACCCAATCTAATTAAGCACCCACCATCACACACCTCTAGTTGATGATTTAGCTACTCATGATTATGAAACTAAACAGTATATTCATCAATAAACTCAATGATTTCATTAGTAAGAGAAAGAAAATTAACACTCAAAATATGTTTGCAATAATGGTTATACCTTACTAATGGAAGAAAAAGAATATAAGAATAACAATATTTAACAATCTCCTTCAATGGAGTTCTTCTCTTTCCAAGGCAAAGTAATGTTCAATAAGCTAAAAAGTATATAAGTTCTGTACAAAGTACTTTCTTCTAGACTATATACAAAAATAGGGCAACCAATCTCCTCTTTTTCTAGTGTTGGACGTAATAGCCCCTGTTCAGGCATTTTTTCACTTGCGGGGGAGCCGCCAGTTCATCAGTTGAATTCCATGAATCATCGTCATTCATTTTCTGCACATCTAGTGATTCTCCAGGACCATTCAGTGACACGTTCAGCGGTCCTCCGACCTTCATCCATGATTCTCCAATTCATTTACTCCTTCGTCTAGAAAATGCAAGCACATGTAGGTGATTTAACCAGCGAGTCGCCAGTTTATGTCTGCGGCCACCGGTTACATATCATTCTCAAGTCAGTGGTAAATTGTTTTTGATCGGCGTTTCACCAGTGTCCTCTGGTGTAGCACCAGTTTTCACGTGATTTCATCCTTTTTACTCCACTTCTTTCTCTTTATCTTCAACTAAGATACCTGCATATAAAAATGCAAAAAAGGAATAAAATTCATCTAAATGACTTGAAAACTAATCTAAAGCTCATGCTCAAGAGCCTAATGAGTTGGTAAATTACTAACTCATCACTAAACGCAAGAGAATACTATGTTGAAGTGGGAGGTATACCGACAGAACGTGGGTCAACACTTGTGAATCGCCGGTGCCAACGCCAAACTACTACAGGAGTCACTGGCCCCCAGTTGTGATAGAGCGGCACCCGCGATAGGCACTGACGGAACGCCAGTGAATAACAAGTGTGGCTGTCATCAAAAGGTTAAAATCATCAAGAACAAGAAAAGAAGAGCATCTTTAACTTATTTCTTTACATTCCTTGTAAAGGACCGGATATTCCAGCCCATTATTGAGGGGAATTGTATATTTTGAATTTCTAGAGAGAGAAAAAGTTAGAGAGCTTTTCTTCATCTTCTTCTTCCTCCTTAAGGTAAAAACCTCCACTGAAGCACAACCTTGAGCTTGACATTTACTCTTGATGATGAATGATATGATTTTATTTCTTAATATAATCTCTTTTTCTTCATCCATGAGTAACTAAACATCTTGTTACGGGTTTGTGCATGATAGGGGCTAAATTGGATTGGGTATTTCTATTTTAATCTTAAAATTACTTATTAGCATAAATCTATTATTTTCTCCAAATTATAATTGAATTATCCATAGTTGCAAATATGGGTTGTGTTACTTATTCTATTTTTGCTTGAAAAGGGGGATTAAAATATGGGTCAGAAAACAATGGTGGGTATTTAGGTCTTGATTTTGTGGGGTTGGGCTAGGGATAACATAAACCCATTGTCATAAACCCATTAAAGTATTGATGCTAGAGATAGTCAATTCTTGCCCAAGTTGTAGTGGTTGATGTGTATGGGACATTGGGGTTTGAGAAAACCCGAGGCAAAAGATACTCAAAGAGGTTGAGAAACATAGAGTATTGTCTTATCCACGACTATTTATGCTTGTGAGTAATAATTTGATTTTCTAGTTAACTCCAATCAAATCGATGCCCCGTCAATAGCGCACCCCTAGCTTTTTCTCATCTTTGCTTATTCAAGTTGGTTGCCTTGTAGTTAATTGATTGAATTTAGTTTCTATTTGAGATCATTTTAACCCCCAATATTTACTTTTCCTTTTTTAAGACAAGGATGCAACTTAATTTAATTATATAGACAACTTTTGTGCCATCAAATCTCTATTCCCTATGGATTCGACCCCAACTCACGAGTTGATTAATTATATTGCAACGACTGTTTACACTTTCTCCTTCTGAGGAGTGGATTTGGAGTCATCAAGACACCTAGTGATTGGTTCAGAGATTTTTTACATATTTATAAAGAGACCATTATTGATTTACCTAATTGAGTGATTTAGGGTGATCAATCCTATGAGAGAACACATCCCTAGGATTCTCTCCTATTGATTTCAACTCTTAGCACTCTAGATTTTAGTAAGTTAGCTTAATTTTCTCTTACCAATTAATATGAGAAGCTTTTCAATTATGTAATCATGTTTGTGTTCATTGATAGCTTGGATCTATACTAAGTCCTCATGGATACGATTCTAATTCTTTGTTGGGTAATTATATTACAGTTGACCATATACACACTCCTAATTGGAGGTGAATTTGGGCGATTACTAATTTTTCCTCCGTTGCCGGAAACTTAGGCAATAGGTCCTATCAAGTGATTCAGATTTTGACTGTTTCTTTTGATCCTACTCTATCACACTTATTTTTCTTTGACTTGTAAAATAGGTGTAGAATGGACGATCCTCAAGGTGAATCGAATAATGTCCTTGTAGAGGTCAATGACGGCATAGACTACACGAGTGCTATTGTACCCTCAAGAACAAATTCTCTCACTTATAAAATTGATAGGAGCATTTACACTATACTAAAGGCGAAAGGCCAATTTTACAACTAAATTAACCAAGATCCACACCAATATTTTAAGAACTTCTTAGAGGTATGCAAATGCACAAGCAGAATACTGTGTTGGATGTTGCCATCCGTTTGAGGGTTTCCAAATATTCTTTGGTGGGGGAGGCCCATGACTTGCTGCACTGCCTACCACCCAACTCAATTCACACTTGAATGGAGCTTGTCATTGTCTTCTTGAAAAAGTGGTTCCCCCTAAGCGAAAAGGCTGAACAACATGACAAGCTCTTCTATTTTCAACAACTGCTGGGGAGCAACTTTTTGAGGCGTGGAAGAATTTCAAACAATATGTTCATAGGGAACCCACCCATGGTTTCCCCTAGAATATCTTGCTTGAAAAGTTCTATACTAGCTTTGACCCACTTACATAATCGGTGGCCAGTAATACAGCAAGAGGTTGCTTCATGGATAAACATACAATCGTATTGTCACCATACTTGAAGAATTGCCAAGCACAATCAGGCATGGTATGCTAGAGATAAAAAGGGAGGTTTGAATGTAGGGACTCCTCCATTAACTCATTTGATGAAGGAAAACCAATAAATAGACCAGATGATGGAGGTCATGGCCACCAATCTTCCTTTACTTACAAAGAAATTGACCGAGAATAAGGTCAAAAAGTTGAATGCAGTTGAAGAAGCACAAGGATTTCCACATCATTATGGGAATGGATGACCTTCTCCCTACCAGAGTCAATAGTTCCAAGACCAACCACCGGCACAATTCGAGTGTGCTAATCATGTCTGGAATGCGCTGGGTGGTTACTCAAGACAACACTATCAACAAAATAAAAATTATCCATATTTAAATTATTAAAGTCAATAGAGACCTCAACTGTAAGGTCAAGGTCAATATGATGCTATGAATGATTATAGTGGCTCGAGTCAAGGCTGGCAAGGTGAAAATTTTAGATACTGAAACTTCAACCCAAATTTTCCACTAAGAGGGCCATCCTCTAGTTCTCACAATTGGAGAGATGGTCTATCTCAAGATCATGGGGTTTCTTATATTGAAGGCATGTTGGAGAAGGTGCTCTCCAACCAATAGAGGTGGGATGCTTGTCTATAGGTTTGACCAAAGTTGTTAGCTCCTATACTGCCTCTATCCAAAAGTTAGAGAAACAAATGAGGGACCGCTCGAGAGAGCATAACCCAAAGTAAATAGGTTAACTTCCTAGTGATACTATAGCGAATCCTAAAGACAATGGGAGTGGCTCAAATGCTCGTTGCATGTATATAATGAATAGGAGTGGAAAAATGCTACATTTTAATGCTAATAAGTCTGGTGAGATTAATATTGGTAAAGGTAGAGAGTTGAAAAGAAAGAGTGTTGAGGACGAGGTGGTATTAAAGCCATTTGTTGATGTTCCTAGTGATGACGTGTTGGTGGACTCAAAAGGAAGGAAAAGGTGAAGAAATGTAGGTGACATTGCTAAATCTTATCCTAAACCTCTCCATCCCTTTATCAAAGACGGGCCAAGCAAACTCTAGACACAAAAATCGATAAGCACATTGAGAGGTTGAAGGAGGCAACATTATGGATTGCATTCATTTATACTCTAAAAAGATGCCTAGATTTACCAAATACCTTAAAGAGTTATCAACGAATAAGAGGTCAATGGAAGAAGAAGTGGTCCCAATCACCCATCGGGTTAGTGCCATATTTCTCCCCACTCATTTAGAGAAAAAGGGAGACCCTAGTTAGTTCATCGTACCATGCAAGATTGGGCGATAAAACTGTTAATGGCTTTTTCTGAAAATTAGAAAGCATTAATTTGATGCAGCTAGCTATTTACAAGAAGTGAGGGTTGACCATATTGAAACCCTCCTTCATTTTTCTTCAAATGGGTGATAGGTCAATTAAAAAGCTAATGAGGGTGTAGAAGATATGTTGGTGAAAGTTGAGAAGTTCACACTTCTGACCGAATTTATTTTATTGGATTACGATGTGGACATGGATATACCTATTATTCTTGGGTGAAAGTTGAGAAGTTCACACTTCTGACCGAATTTATTTTATTTGATTACGATGTGGACATGGATATACCTATTATTCTTGGGTGACCTTCCCTTGCCACCGGTAGGGCATTAATTGACTCGAAGAAGCATAAGATCATGTCCGGGTCAATGATTAAGAGATAACTGTCAAGTAAGAAAAGAGGCATTTGTTGCCTAAAAGTTATGGGAGCACATTAGCGGTTAGAAGATTAATGATGACAAAGGAAAAATCAAGCATGGAGCCAAAGTGACACCTAAAAAGAAAAAAACTAAAAAAAATTGGGTGAAACAATACGTTTGTAGCTCCAAAGGAAGAAAGTGGGTGAGAAAATTCTGTCTTAGGGATGACTGACCACGGGCTAATTCAGGTACATTTCATCATTTCATGACATTAAATCATATGTTTTTTGGGAGGAAATCCAAGGGATGCTACACCATGTGTACTATCCACGTCATGCCACGTCGTTAAATCAAACTCTTCTTGGGAGACAATCCAGGTGTTTTAGACTAATGTGTGTTGATGAGTTTAGGTTTGACATGAGAAAATATGGGGAAAAACTAAACAAGGCATAAAAAGAGCTCCAGCTTCATACTTGTGAATGTAGTCACGGGCGGCTAATTGAATGTGTGGAATGTGAACTATATTGTAAGTTAAAAGCCAGGTATGAACCTTTTTTAAGAGTCTAATACACCAAAAAACATACTTCTTGTAGATGCATCTTACGGGCTATACATTGCATCGTGGATCTTGACAATGATCTATGCTCTTTGAGTTTGGAAAGCGGTCCATTTTGCGGACGGCATATTTTTTTAATGGTTCGTGAATTGTACCATTAATCAATTTAATGAGATAACGGTAAAAATTTCAATTGGGTAATTTTTTGTTGAAGGTATGGTTCATTTCTCTAACTTACAGTCATATTTGAGGATCCTCGACTTGACCCATTGACCCAGTGGGCCTTGAAAAGTTGAAGAAGGGTAACTAGCCCGTTAGTCTATCTTCTTATTCCTTCACTTCTTTGTAAACCGCCATTGAGGAACATTTAGGATATTGAACTTGCAGTCACAGCATTGCACATCACCACTACAATCACATCACTCCATCTTCTTAAGAAACTATGTTCGCACTAAGCTAGGGTTATTGTGTTCATGACTCGACTGTTAAATCAAGCACACACTTTGCACAATTTTCTTCAACCCTAGTTATTGTTCTCTGATTAATGATAGTTCGTATGCTTGTTTCCA
Source organism: Datura stramonium (assembly GCA_018107945.1). Taxonomy (NCBI): domain Eukaryota; kingdom Viridiplantae; phylum Streptophyta; class Magnoliopsida; order Solanales; family Solanaceae; genus Datura; species Datura stramonium. The sequence goes on from JACEIK010000884.1 coordinate 344,297, forward strand.
TAGGGTTGATCTTTACCTATGGTTGAAAC
>JACEIK010000885.1:25944-42730 GCA_018107945.1 Datura stramonium
TTAGAGGAATGGGTCCAGTCCCTGTGGGTTCGACATTCCGGTTCTTAAAAAGAGCCACTATATTACTTGCACGACCCGTACACTTGCGGGCTCATCACCTGAGGCAACTATATTGGTGGAATGGCATGAAAAAGGACATCACAGGTGTTGTGACTCAGTGCCCTAATTGCCAGTAGGTGAATATTGAGCACCAGAGGCCTGGAGGTCTAATGCAAGATATAGAAATTCCAGCATGGAAATGGGAGGTAATTAATATGGATTTTATTATAGGATTGCCTCAAACGAGCAGGAAGCATGATCCTATCTGGGTACTAGTTGATAGATTGACTAAATCAGCTCACTTCTTTCCAGTTAAGACCACATATGTTGCAGAGGATTATGCTAGGATTTATATATGGGAGATACTTCTCCTGCATGGCATCCCCTTTTCCATTATTTCCAATAGAGGTGCCCAGTTCACTGCAAACTTTTGGAAGTCTTTCCAGAAAGGCCTGGGCACTCAGGTAAGCCTTAGTACCGCATTTCGTCCTCAGATAAACGGACAGGCTGAACGCACCATTTAGACGCTTTAAGTTATGTTACGTGCCTGTGTTATAGATTTTTGCGGAAGCTGGGATGATCATGTTTTGATTGTGTTTTCCTATAATAATAGCTACCAGGTGATTATTCAGATGGTCCCATATGAATCTTTATATGGGCGAAAGTGTAGGTCGCCAGTGGGTTGGTTTAAACTCAGTGAGGTAGAGTTGTTAGGGACAGACTTAGTGCAACATGTTATTGACAAGGTGAAACTTATTAAAACTCGACTTCAGACGGCCTAGAGTAGGCAGAAATCTTATGCGGATATACGCCGTCGAGCGTTGGAGTTTTAAGTTGATGATTGGGTCTTCCTGAAAGTGTCTCCTACGAAAGGTGTCATGCGATTTGGCCGAAAGGGAAAGCTGAGCCCTAGATATGTTGGGCCCTACAGAGTTATCCGCAGGATAGGCAAAGTGGCCTATGAGTTTTAGTTGCCGACCAGAGCTAGCGACAGTCCACCCAGTATTTCATGTGTCGATGTTGTGAAAGTGCGTAGGAGACCCAACCCATGTTATTCCTATCGATGATGTCCAAATTTCTAAGGAGATGACGCACACCGAGGTCCCAGTTTCTATACTTGACCGCCAAGTAAGGAAACATCAGACCAAAGGACTCTCCTCAGTTAAAGTATTATGGCGAAATAATAACATCGAGGAGGTAATTTGGGAGGTTGAGGAGTAAATGAAGAAGAAATATCCTCACCTGTTCATGATGTCGACGTGTTGTTGAGGTATCTGTTTGATACCTAAGTTACTGAGTATCTATTTTAAAGCATATTAACTGAAATTAATTTTCATTCGGGGACGAATGTTCCAAAGTGGGGGAGAATATTATACCGCAAAATTTTTTTTAGTGATTATTTGATGTTGGTATGCTAGGTTAAAGGAAGTACGGGTTGTATATTGGTCGTAGATGACATGGGAAATGTGTAAGAACAGAAAACCGAAGAGTATGTGAAGTTAATAAGTAAGGGTCAAATTTAAACAACCATATCTGCCAATATATATTGAATTATAAACCTCACAACCTGTCAAATTAAAGGTCTTTGAGTCTAGTTTTTAGAACATCAAACCGCTCATCAATCAGAGTTTGGAGTAAAAACTTATAGATGTTTTACCGTGATACTGTCGGGCAGTGAGGTGGCCACCGCACTAAAGAGGGCCACCGCCCAACAACCTTTATATTTTAAGTTGTGTGTTGTGAAATCATTTTCAAAGTTTCCAGAAATGAGGTGCTTGATTATCCTCTTAAATTCTCTCAAATTTCCAGCAAACAACTAAGGAGAGCACCAAGCTAAACTCCATTAAAGGTAAAGCTAAGTGAAGGAGAGCTATCATAAGGTGAAGGTGGTGTGTTGGTGGCTGTTTTGGCTGCTCTTGGGCAGTGTTTCTATGGTTAATTTGCTGCATTTTTGAATCTTTTCTAAGCTACATATATGTTCTATCTTGGTAGGGATTAAACACAAGTATAAAAGGTAAGAATTCTACTACTAACCTTGCTTGAATTCTTGATTAAAAGACTAGAAGTTGGAGGTTTGTTTTGCATGTTGGTGAACTGTTTTTGCTGCGTTTTGGACAGCAAGGTTGCTGCATTTTTGGACAAGAAGTTGAGGTCAATCACTCCTATTTTTAAACAAGAACAAACCCCCAGAATAAGGTAAGGATTTCACCCCTTTTAAACTTCTAAAATTGCAAAGGAAAAGCTGGAAATTGGCAGCTAAGTGAGCTGCCGATGGACTGTTTGTGAGCTGAGTTTTGTTCGATTTCCTTAGGATTTTTGTCTGTTTCTTTTGCTGGAATGATACTTCATATTGAGGGAAGAATTAAAGCAAAACTAAGGTAAAATTTCCTCTTTTTTCCTCCCTCAAAAGTTAGTGAAAACGAGTAGTAAAAATGGCTAAATGTTGTTGATATTGCCGTGTGTTGTTGTTGCTATTGTGACTACCTTTGGTTAGTTATTTTGGGCTGCATTTTGTTCTACATATTAATCTTATTGTTTTCCTATAAAAACCACTGGATTAAGAAGGTTTAAGTCTGATAATTGAAATAGGAAATCAGCTAAAGAAAAGTTCATCGAAGAAAGGTATGTAAGGCGCCCCGTCTATCGTTCTTTTAAGCACGATTCGTGCGTTGTGAATTGAATGATCCAGAAACCTCTTTAAAAGTCATGAGGCAGTATGTTAATCTTCATTTAAGTTTTAAATTTTCATGTTTTATTTAGGTTAAATGTTAATATTATTCCTAGCCTAAGTGACACATCTAAAGTGTGATATTGTATTGATTGTTGTCGTAGTTGTACATTGAGTTGGAGACCCCTCAGTGTGGACATTGTTAGCTGGTCCTTACTGTATGTTATGTATATATATACGTGACATTAAAGGTGTTTAAGGTCTGGTTGCTAAACTGAAATTCGTGAAAGAGCCAAGATGATGACGTGTAAAAGATTTTAAGCCACGTAAAGACGTCGCAAGCTATTAAGGGTAAACGAGCTTATTGAATTTGGATTACTTGGTTATGGTTGTCCTTTATCTTAAGTGTACATTATGACATATTTCAGGCCAAGGGGAGATTTTATAATCCCTTTCCCTTAAGTTGAACCACAAGCTAGCAAGTCTCTGAGCTCTAATATACTTCGAACACGATCTATAAATCTTGTCGAAACTCTTAGGTCATCCGAAGTTCCTTATGACTTATACAAGTTTTGAATACATTCATTTAAGTGTTATTTTATAGATTTATATGTTATATGTTCCCACCCAAAGTTATGTATTATGAAGGAGGCCTATGCATGCCATATGTTTAGTATTCGTCATTTCTATACTATACGTATTAAGTTGGTCCAGTATAAGCCATATCGGCTCCATTAATGATTTTTTTAATGATTTATTAACTTTACCCCGGTGTGGTACACCGGCTATAGGTATTATTATTTTACTCCGATGTGGTACACTGGCTGGACGAATTTTACCCCGGTGTGGTACACCGGCTGGAGGCATTTTTATTTTTACCCCGGTCTAGTACACTGGCTGGATGAATTGTATATAGATTTTATGATTGGCTGGCTACTGGAGTTTCAGTTATAGTCTTTGTTGTGCATTAGATGATTACATTTACACTTCAATAATGAGTTATTGTAAGATTTTTTTTTCAGGATTTCGAATTGTTACTATTCCTTATTTCTTGCCCAGTTATAAGCTTTATCTTACATGTTTATGTTTTCTGCCTTACATACCAGTACATTTTATTCGTACTGACGTCCCTTCATCTTGGGACCTTTCCTGCAATCGTGTTGTAAGTACAGATTGAGGCTCAGATCATCGGACGCAGTAGGAGCCAGATTTCAGCGGAATAGTGGTGTTCTCCTCTCTTCGAGGAGCCATCTCCTTCTTTTGACTATTTTTAGTTTTGTGTACAGCATGGGTAGGCTGGGGCCCCGTCTCGTGCATTTCAATTTGTTTACTCTGTAGAGGCTGATGTAGACTAGTTTGTATAGTAATGTTGGTCGTGTAGTCGTGTTGGTGTTTCATTGCTCTGCTTAGCTTTATTGTAGCCTTATCGGCTTTCTAGGTTGCATATTTATAATTGTGAAGGCACTATGGGTCTAATATTTATATTGGTTGGTTGTGACAGGTGGCTTGGTCAGCCTTACTGTTAGATTTATAGAAGCCGGCTTCTCGAGCAGTCGTGAATCGAGTGCCAGTAGCGCCCTACCCCCGTTATGGGGCGTTACATTAAGTTGTCATATGAATATTAGTATCTTATTGTATATTTCTTCTTTTCAGAAAAGTATTATTTAGTTATGATGTTTCCTCAGCTTTCGCTTCTAGTTAATTTAGTAGACCAGTGTGATATTAAGCCATGGATAAGCTTGGTGTTACTTGTAGCTCCAAGTACCATGTGTAGACTCGGGTTGTGACAATAGGATAACTAGTTTTTAGGGAGTGAGGATATGATCAAGGAATTTTTTGATAAGGCCAAATTTTTCCCATGTTTGTTTTACCTTCCCGTACATTCTCCCGAGTTAACCCCTTTTGAGCCATAAAGCCTTATTCTTTCTTAGCCGCGAAAGTAGCATAATCCCTTTCTTTGTGATACCTTAGACTTGTTGATCCAAAGTAGTCTTAGTAACTTTGAGACTTGAAAATTAAAGGTCCACCAAAGCATAATGTTAAGGGAAAAAGAAAATTTTTGGTAAGAGAAGAAAAATAGGAAAAAAGGGTGCCCATAGAATTGTGTTGCCTCCTTGCTGCTAGGACAATGAAAATATAGGAGCTTTAATTATAAAATTCTTATTGATTTTATAAGCAAAGACTAGCAGTCAAGTAGTTAAAAAGGGGCTTTAGAAGAAAAGAAATAAAAAGGGTGTGTTAGAGAAGGGTGAACAAGCAAGAAAAAGGTGGTGGACTTGAAAAGTTAAAAATTTCTTAAAAATGCTTAGGGCAGTAGCCACTATAAAAGAAATATATTTCCTACCCGTCCCTTAGCCGACATTACAACTAAGAAAAGACCTTGTGATCTGAATCTCATGTAATAACCAAGTAGTCTAAATGTACATGAAGGGTAAACATAGGGTATGTGACCTATCTGCAGTACATCATTTGTGAGCATTCGAGTGCCTTGCATTCTATGTTCCATGTGTTTGCATTGATAATTTGAGAGAGGAACATCACTAAAAGTGAGGGGCACAAGATTCTACGTTGGTGTACTATTTGTTGCATATTTTATACTTAATCATGTTGGCCCTTTGTTTTGAAAATATGAGTCAATTATAGAGGTTGTGTTGTCTTGATTGTGAAACATTAACATATGCTTGATAAGAAGTGTTGTATGTTGATGAACCACTTGATCTATGCTCTATGCTAGTTAGCTGAGTGTGAATTGTTAGAGGTATCAAGTTTGATGGTAAAACATGTGTTTATGTGTGGAGTAAAAGATGTTCAAGGACGAACAATAGTTTAAGTGTGGAGTTGTGATATTGGGCATATTTCTATGCCCATTTGCCATGTTATTTCCCATCTTTTACCTTGTTTTGAGTTCATAATCCTTATGAAATGCCTAAATTCATATAATTGCATGTTTTGTATGATAACAAACATTTTGAGGTGTTTTAAGCAGGAAAGCAAAGGAAAAAGAGACCCAAAGAACCAAGGTTGAAGAATTAAGAAGAAGGTTCGGGGGCTATGGTGGGCACCTTGCGCCAGGTCTTTAGCTCCTTGATAAAATTTCATCAATTCTAGTGTGGGTGCCAGCTACTTGATCTCAGAAGATAATCATTTCAATACCTTGGCGAGATGGTAGGCATGGAGCTCCAGAGCTTCCCAAACATAGAGAAAATCACCAAAATTCTGGTGAGATAGAGGAGGCATCGTGCTAGAAGGATCCATAAGTGAAAGAGTTGGACTAAGACTTTGGCGAGATAGTGAAAGTGGCGTGCCAGACATGCTGAAAGTGTAGAAATATCTGTTAAGTGATTGGCGATATGGTGAGGGCGCTGCACCACGTTCATCCCAAAGTTAAAATTGCTAGAAATTTAACTAAGTATGTGGTGAGATTGTAAGGGCGTCATGCTAGCCTTGTTCCGAGTAAAAAATTGCTAAGTTTAAAGCCAAGTGTTGGAGAGCAGAAGCGACATTTCAAGGCTCAACTACAAATATATCCTCTAGGGCGTGCGTTAAGCATCTTTAATCATTTTTTGACAGATCATTTGACTAGTTTTGCACAGTTTAACATTCCATAGTTTATCATTGGATGCTTATAAGCCGTTTGGAAGGAAGACCAAGTCTACACTAAGTTTCTTATCTTTTTTACGCTTTACTTTATATGATGATGAATAAGTATTTGTTTTTCCACTTGTCTATGAGTGGATGAACTCATATTCTAGGATTTTGGCCATGGTGTATAGTTGTTGTTGAATAGACTGATTTAATTTAGATTCGATTCTTCATTACGGTTGTTGTATTTACTTGTGTTAAATTTTTATATTTATGAGACTAATCACCTTATAAGTGATCTGTTGGCTTTTGATTGAACTCGGGAAAGAGAAGCGAAAGTGTTAAAGGTAAATACAAAACGGGAATAGTAGTACTTCAGTGCCTAAGGGTCGGTTTATATCTTACCTTAAGGCTAGAAAAATGATTTCATAGGGATACATCCATCATCTAGTTAGGGTTAAGGATTCTAGTTCTGAAACCCCAACTCTTCAGTCAGTTTCAATTTTAAATGAGTTCCCAGATGTGTTTCTTGATGATCTTCCCGGAGTCCCTCCCGATCGGAAAATAGACTTCGGTATAGACCTTCTTAAACATACCCGACCCATCTTAATTCCTCCTTATAGAATGTATCTAGTGGAGCTTAAAGAGTTAAAAGAACAACTGAAGGACCTTTTAGATAAGGGTTTCATCAGACCCAATATCTCTCCATAGGGTGCCCCAGTACTATTCGTGCGACATAAGGACGGTACACTCAGAATGTGCATCAACTAATGTTAGATGAATAAGGTCAAAGTCAAGAACAGGTATCCTCTACCTAGGATTGATGACTTGTTCGACCAACTCCAGGGAGCTAGCTATTTTTCAACGATTTAGCTTAGATTAGGCTATTATCAACTCAAAGTCAGAGAATGTGACATTCTGAAAACAGCCTTCAGAACTCGGTATGGTCACTACGAATTCATAGTTATGTGTTTTGGACTAACAAATACTCCTACAACTTTTATGGATTTGATGAATAGGGTATTCAAGAAATACATGGACATGTTCGTTATTGTCTTCATAGACGATATTCTGGTCTACTCTAGAATAGATAAGGAATATGCAAGCCACCTGAGAATAGTTTTGCAGACTCTCAGGGATCGGTAGTTCTTTGCTAAATTCAACAAGTGTGAATTCTAGCTAAAATCAATGGAGTTTCTAGATAAATTGGTCTCTAGTGCGGGTATTTAGGTAGATTCTCAAAAGATAGTAGTCAGTTACTACAGATGGTTCGTTGAGGGATTCTCCTCCATTGCATCTCATTTGACCAAACTAACTCAAAAGAAGGTGAAGTTTCAGTGGTCTAATGCATGTTATAAGAGTTTTAAGGAGTTGAAGACTCGACTCACTACAGCCCCAATTTTGACTCTGCCAGAAGGTTCATATGCGTTTGTTGTCTATCGTGATGCTTCAAAAATTTGCCTTGGAGGTGTTCTGATGTACAATGGTAAAGTAATAGCTTATGCTTCTAGATAGCTCAACGCTTATGAGAAGAACTATCTAACTCATGATCTTGAGCTAGCAGCGATGGTATTTGGCTTAAACATTTGGGGGAACTACCTTTATGGCGTTCATGTAGATGTGTTTACTGATCACAAAAGCCTGCAGTATGTGTTCAGTCAGAAGGATTTGGATCTTCATAAGAGGAGATGGATAGAATTATTGAAAGATTATTATATGCGCATGTTGTATCACTCGGGAAAAGCCAATATAGTGGTTGATGCCCTCAGTAGGTTGTCTATGGGGAGTGTTGCTCATGTTGAGGATGATAAAAAGGAGCTGGCAAAAGATGTTCACAGGCTAGCTTAGTTAGGAGTCCGGCTGATAGATTTAGAAGAGGGTGGAATCATAGTACAAAATGGAGTAGAGTCCTCTTTCATGGTGGAGGTTATGTCAAAGCAAGATGAGGACACAATCCTACTTAAGTTGAAGGAATCAGTCCTCAAAAAGGAGATGGAGTGCTTTGTTACCCAGGAAGATAATGTGTTCCAGATATAGATGACTTGAGGCAACGATTACTAACGGAAACTGATAGCTCCAGGTATTCTATCCACCCAGGGGCCACCAAGATGTATTGTGATCTACGGGAAGTCTACTTGTGGAATGACATGAAGAAGGATATTAAAGAATTTGTGGATAAGTGTTCAAACTATCAACAGGTCAAGGTTGAACATCAGAAACTAGGGGGTATGACTCAGGATATTAGCATTCCTACTTGAAAGTGGGAAAAGGCAATATAGATTTTATTAAAGGTCTACCTTGTAATAGAAGACAACATGACTCAATTTGGGTGGTCGTAGATTGGATGACTAAGTCAGCACATTTCATAGTAGTAAAGACTACATATTCAATAGAGGATTATGCTAGATTATACATCTGGGAGTTAGTCATACTGCATGGAGTTCCTGTGACTATCATTTCAGATAAGGGTACTTAGCTCACCTCACATTTCTGCAAGTCCTTTCAAAAGGGACTCGATACCCAAGTTAAACTTAGTACAGCCTTCCATCCATAGATAGATGGCCAAGTTGAGTGGACCATTTAGACTCTGGAGGATATGTTCCTAAGACCCAAAAATTTCCTAAGAGCAAACCCCAAACTCTGAATGAAAACAAAGAAGAAACTAGAAAAACTTTCAACGTAAGGACTTATCAAATGAGTGGTTGTTAGAGATAATGACCCATTAAGATAATCGTTAGTAATACAATAGATTTCTTTCTCAGATTCAACGAATAATGAACGACACATTGTTGGAGGTAATGAGTTGTTTTGTTGCCCGTTCTGATAAAGTCCAGAATCTTGTCAAAATCTTCTCCTGAACCAATGAGCCAAGTGATGATTTGTTGGAATTAGTAATAAGTCACCGTATCAAGACCTTAGATGAAATCCAAAAATAGTTAAAATCACCCCGGTAACCATGAGCGAAAACAATGACTCATTGTACCATCTAACGGGTCGTTCTATCCATCCGTTGGGAAAGATCCTGAAACTGTTCAAACTTCCTCTAGTGAAAATGACTAGGTATGATGACTCGTTACATCCACCAACGAGTCATCCTATCAGCCAATTGGCGTCAATGAGTCATGTTCACAACCAACGTCTCGTTGCGAGACCCATTGGGTCTGGACAGATAGATTTTGAAATGATTACCCAAGGGAATTTTTGTAAAATCTTAAGCTCCTAACTCCTATGCTATGTCATATTAGGGTATATTTAGAGGGTAATCAAGAGGAATTGATCGATATTCTCCTCTTTTTCACTCCCAGACTCACAGGAATAGTACGTAGAAGATAGAAGACTCTCTCAAGTCTAATCTAGGGTTCCACTCAAGGGGTTGAAATTCCAAGGTTCTTGCTAGAGATTGTTCTACCTCAGGTATGTGGGACTTCAACAGGGGTCTTCCTTTAGCCTTGTGTCCCAATTATTAAAGGTAAATTATAGATTGAAGTTGTCTAGAAAATCATGACCTAGGGTTTTCTTCTAATTTCTGAAATTCCCTATATTCTTGATGTTTAAAAACTTTAATTCCTAGCACTATGTGATAGTCAGGATGTTATTTTGAACTTGTAGGAGGTGTATCTAGATTCTTGGTTCCGCATGATTTTTAAATTCCATTTCATGAACTAGCCATGTTCTGAGAATAACATAAACTTTCAGAGTATATATGATTTCCTCGTGATTTATGTAGCTAGGATCTACAGTACTAATAGTATAGTCAGTACACTTAGTAATCTCAGTATTTTAAGAATTTCTGTATTTTCAGTCGCCAGGTCCTTTAGGCTCTCAGGACACTTCCAGATAAGTAGTTCTGATCTAGCCAGAGGACACCCTTTCGAGATATCAGTATAGTTCAGTATTCATATATGTACATCTGTTATGTGTCATCAGTTGGGAGTAGTAATTAGCATTGAGAGGGCCAGGGTTCAGTGCACCCAAGTTTCCAAAAACTATGTGCCACTGTAGGATTTTACCCGAATAGGTTTTATAGTTAGTGATCACATAGCACAGCAACTATACTTTAGCAAGGGATGGTGGGCCCTATAGATTGGGAGTAAAAATTGAACTCCACATCTAGATCATGTGGTTATACATTAGTTAATAGACACTCCCACAATACAGTACAATCTAGTCCTAGGCCTCAAAATATGTTTATGACCCTTACTCAGTTTGTACTAGCCTTAGAGTATTTCAGATTTTAGTCTGTTTACAGTATTTATGATTTTAGACACGGCCATTTCATATTAAAATTTAGTGGTGCTACTTATACTTTCATACCAATATGACTATGCTTCTAAATGCATAACCTCACATACTTAGTACATTCAAAGTATTGAACCATACTTTCTATGTTATATCATTTTATGATATAGACTCAGGCACTCAGGCTCAGCAACATGGTTAGTCTCTCCTTCAGATTAATTGCAGTAGTGCCTTATTAGTGAGTCCTTATCTTCCGAGGACCGAATATGTTCTTTCTGTTATAGTAGTAGTAGTTCAGTTTCTAGACTTGGAGTTAGCTAGGTGCTTGTCCCAGCAACTCATCGGTTAGTAGAGGTTTTCCGACAAGGTGATATTAGTTTTAGCTTACACTTCTTTCAGTGTTGTTTACAAACATCCAGTGTTTGCCAGGAAAAACCTTGGCAACGGTACCACAATTTCCTATCACAATTCGTACCACCATGGTATGAATCATACTGATGGGTCGTGATATGAGTTTCAGAGAAGTGTCAAGATTGCTCATGATACCACAGAAGGAAGCTAGATTCATGGTACCAAGGTATGAATTATAGTGCAGAGATGTAGGAAGAGGGTTCGAAGAACTATCCAGGGAGGAATCAATGACCACGAGACTTAGTATGAGTCATGGTACTGCCCTACGAGTCGTAGGCTAACTCGTGGGCCCTAGCAGTCATTTTTCCAGAACATTTTTAAGGGGATCCTAGTAATTTCTTATGCTTTTAATTCCTAAACGACGTCGTATTAGGATATTTTAGAGGGTGATAGGGGATTAGTCGACTTTCTCCTCTCATTCTCTCTTAAGCTCTCGAAAACTACACTATAGAAGTTCAAGGTTTTTTCTCAAGGCTAGACTAGGGTTCTTCTTCAAGATTCAAGAATTCAAGTTCTATTCAAGGTTTTTGCTTCTCCAAGTATGTGGGACTTTATCAAGGGTCTTATTCCACCCTCGTGTCCCGAAATTTTTAGCAAACCCTAGCATTGAAGATTTTTAGAGATCATGATTTAGAGTTTTCTTTTAACTGATGAACTTTCCTATCTTCTCTATGATTTCATGCTTTCATGATTAGAATTACTATATATCCATGATAGTATATTTTACCTATATAGTACCTTTTACATGATCTAAATTTGACATAGTTTTTCATAGAATTTACTCACAGATTAGCAGTATTTTCAATTAACATGAATTGTCAAGTATACAATTTTCTCATAAACGATGCATTTATGTTTTACCACATTTCCAGCATTCTAAGTATACACAATAACAATAGTATTATCAGAAATTAGTATATAATTAAAAATAACAACAGTATTATCGACATTATAGTTTTATCAGTTTATTAGGTCCTTTAGACTCTCAGGACACTTTTAGATAAGTAGTTTTGCCTTAGTCTTAGGACATCAATTTTGAGCTATCAGTATATCATATAGTTATCTCTTTGGTTGGGAGAAGTACTTAGCACCGACTTGACCAGGGTTCAACACACCCAAGTTCCCCAATGTACATTCCATCATAGGTCTTTAGCTCTAATGGGCCTCATTTAAGTCATCACACAACCATGTCTTTATACCCTGGCAAGGTATATTGGGTCCTATAGATGGGACATATTTATCGAACTCCACTTTTAGCACACATGGTTATATGTCGATTAACAGACTCTCGCATAGGACAGTTATAGTATTCACTTAGTCTCAGTTTCATTTTTTCAGCATATGCACATTGCCCTAAAACCAGTTTTACTATCTTTACAGTATTTTAATATTTTCATGTTACTTTCAGTATTTATGCATTCAGATAGGACCATTGCATGTCAGCTTAGTTATTTCTTCAGATTTTACTAGCATGACTATGTTTTTTGTTTCATATTTAACATGCTGGATTTATTTAAATTACTAATTGCATACTCTCTATGCTATATCATTTTATGATAAATTATCAGATACACAGACTTCGTATCACACCTAGACTATCCCCTAGCGACATCAAGCAACTGTCAGTGGTGAGTTCTCATCTTCCGAGGACCAGAGTAACTTTCTTGTTTAAGTTGTTTGTCGTATTTTCTTTTCTAAATTTTTAGACTTTGGAGTTAGCTGGAGGCTTGTCCCAATAACTCATAAATTATTAGAAGGCTTTCAGAATGAGTAGCAGTAGTTTCAGCTAAATTCCTAGTGTTGTTTGAAACTTTAGTATTTTTATCATATGCTTGCTTTACATATGAAAGAATGTTTTATTTACAAATAGCTTCTATTTAGTATTTCTTATAAGTTGCAGTATGTTAGAATTATGCTATGCCATGGGTTAGCTTGGGGTCACTTATAGCTCTAGGCACCATTTCGCATCGAAGATGTAGACTCGGGTTATGACAGTCATCACCTAGATTTTGAGTAAAGGCCGATGGTGCCCCCAGTAGAGATTCTAAATTTACATTGGATGCAAAACTTGAAGAATGGTCAATTCACTTTTTGATAAAAGACTTTGGCATGAGTAACCTATATGCTTCCTAATAGGGGTTTAGTTTGAATGTGGTGAAAGAGATCTTCGACTCTCGGTAGAAGAGTTTGAGCCCCTCTTTGGTAATTTTCCCTAGTTTACTGGTAAGAAACTGTTCCACATTGTGTTGTGTCCATTTTGGCATAGTTCACATCTATGGATTGTGGATGTTGCAAAACTGAGATAAATTTAGCAATAAAAAGGTAATATAAATGTAACTATGATGGTACCATCTTTATGATATTTTAATTGATTGATAATGTCCCTTGTGACGTCTCATATATTCAAAAGGAATGCATATGTGTAATGATGCATGTGTTGATATATCATTGTCACTTTGAGGTCTTGTCACACTGAAGGAGGTTATGATCCAATTGTGATATGACATGTCACGCTGAAGGAGGTGATACTCCAATATAATATAAATATTTCATGCTGAAGAAGATAAGAGTATACTATAATATAAAATGTCATGCTGAAAGAGGTGATGGTCCAATATAATGTAATGTGCCATGCCGAAGGAGGTGCCCATCCAACATAATATAATAAGTCACGTTGAAGCGGGTGACACTCTAATATAGTCAAATATGTCATGATGAAGGAGGTGACAATCCAATATAATGAATAGGTCATGCTGAAGAAGGTGATAATAAAAAACAATGCAATATATCAAGCTAAAGGAGATGATGATCGAAGATAATATAACATGCCACGCTGAAGGAGGTGACTACCTAATATAATGTAATATGTCACGCTGAAAGTGGGATGACCCAACAGAATGTAATATACCACACTGAAGGAGGTGAAAATCCAATATAATATAATATGTCACGCTGAAGGAGGTGATTATCCAACATAATATAATATGTCGCACGGAAGGAGGTGATGATTTAATATAGTGTAATATGTCATGGTGAAGGAGGTGGTGATCCAACATAATGTAATATGATGCATTGAAGGAGGTGATGATCTAATATAATATAATATAATATGTCACATTGAAGGTGGTGACGATCCAACATAATATAATATGCCATACTAAAGGGGGTGACGATCCAATATAATATAATATGTCACGCTGAAGGAGGTGACAATCTAATATAATATAACATGTCAAGGTGATAGCTTAATATGACTCTTAAAAGGGTGTAGAACCCAAATATAATATAATATATCCCAAATACAATATAATATGTCACTTTGAGTAAAGGGATAGTTGGGCGGATGAATATAATATGTCATTTCGAACAAAGTGACAGTTTGTTTTGTCTCTTGGGAGGAGGATCACGCCAACATAATAAATATGCCACTTTGAATGAAATGATGGTTTGGTGTGTCTCTTTTAATGACAGACAAACCAAATATATATGCCAAGGTGGCGGCTCAATACATCTCTTTGAATAGAGGATGACACAAATATATAATATGCCGAGGCGGCGGCATAATATGTCTCTTGAAGGAAGGAACCCTATATATGATATGTCACCTTGATTGAGTCAATGTTCCAACTTGTCTCATTAAATGAGGGACAGTCCAAATAACATGTTTCTAATCCGATTCTCATCGAGAACTTCTTAGTTTGAAAAATAGTTGATCTATATTGAACCATTAAAATGTCATGCCGGTCTGGTAGTCATAGAGAGTGAATGATTTCTGAAAGATAAGTTCATAAAGATAATGACATTGATTTAAGGCTCTAATGGCCAAATGAATTCAAATAGAAATTTATTGAGAAATGATATCTTTGTAGTTTGAATTTGAATGAATTTTTTTTGAAGTTGTTAAACTATATCAAAAATGTCACGACACGAACATAGGCCAGAATCGAGACACGGGAAAAGGAGTCCGGAGAGACTCCAAGTCGACCCATGGCACGAACACACATTTAACTCAATCAAATAAAGCGGAAGACTTAACATAACAACATAGAGGAAGTCTAATAATAACATAACATCGACACCTGAATTCACTTCATACACGACAAGCTAATTACTACATACAGTATTAAAGCCTCTAACATATCGGATGGGTTGATGGGACAACACACCCAACTAACTTGACAAGCCTGAAAACTGAAAATACAAAGATAACTACTAATGAATGGTCCTCGGGAGATGAGGACTCACCACTGAAGATTGATGCTAACTCCGGAAGCTGACTAAAGATGGGGCTGAGTCTAGAGATCGGAGCCTGTATCATAAAACGATACAACATAGAGTATGCGGTCAATACGTGGAATGTATTGAGTATGAAAGGTAAGTAAAACCACATAAATAAGTAAAAAATCATTTAAAACATGCATAATATAAAACATAATCAAGATAAGAATCTGAGAGTAGGGCTTGCATGCTATTTTCTGAAATCACAATCTGAACATAAGTAGACATCATAATAGAATCGAATGACCCAAAACTGAAATATGATAATCATAAGTAAAATTGTACATTAGGTCAAACCTACTTTAGAGCAAATATATATATATACCATGAATAATAAACATACATAACGAGATCATGAGGAACATTAGGAGACTTGTCATATAACCAACATTACCACGATAGAGCTTACGTGGTCCTGACAATCACATTCAAGTGGGAAAAGTCGTCCAAAGTCTTTCCAGGGCTAAGGACGTTTACATGATATCTATATCAAGATGAGGGCCCATCGGGGTAGGGTAAAGCTCATATAGGACGTCCCAAAATAATCTGATCATACCTACATTGATTCATAGTTCTGAGGCATAAGGTTGACTGACCCTGAGCTTATTTGGTGCTAGACACTACTCCCAAAAACATGCTTATGATCTCCATCATTTTTCAACAAAGCCGACAATCATCTAATGATGAAGTTGGATAGTCATGTACATATAAAATCTGAAATAATAAATGAGGAGCCTTGGCTCAAACCATACCACATGCTGAACATAATTGGGAGTCTTGACTCCAAAACCATATGGTAAGCTAATTAACTTGAAATCATACATCATACTTGAAAATATGGGCCCTCCCAATACTTAAACATGCTTGAAAATACTTGATTCACTTGAAAACATGATCATAGACATGGGTAACTTGAAAACATGTTTTTCATATAAATATCTCATCATACTTGAACATACATCATAACTCTCAACCTTCATGAACTTCTCATGGAATGGGAATTATAATTTATAAAACTTGAAAACATGATTATGTAATTGAAAACATAATAAAACTTTCCCATGAATCATAATTCAATAATAGAAACATATTTAGATCATGCCCGTGAAAGAAACTCAGGAAATTCATGTGTTGGGTTAAAACCCCATAGGATCAACATATAGATTTTCATGAATTAGAGAGGCATTGGGTATGTGTGTGAACAAATTCACCCACTCATAACCCTACATACCTTAGAAGAACTGATTTTACCACTCCTTTGATTTCCCAATGAAGAATTGAAGAAAAACTTGAAGGAATTAAGCTTGATCACCTCTCTAGCTCTCTAAGTTTGTACGCATGAATAGGATTAGCCTAGAAGGACTTGCCCCTCTTAATACTCACTATTCATAGCTTAAAATGACATAGTTTAGTCCTTAGGAGAATAGGAATTACGAAAAAGCCCTTACTAAAATCACAGAGGAAAATAGACTGCTAGTCCCAATGAGGGACTGGATGGGTCGTTACCGCTGACAGCGAGTCATTTTCTGCTGTCGTTAATTGCACTACCACTTTTCCTCAAGGGGTTCC
>JACEIK010000885.1:76388-141790 GCA_018107945.1 Datura stramonium
GTACAATGTTACAATTATTACACATGAAAGGGCTCTTCGGGAGAAAACTGAGTGAAGATGCAAACTGCCACTTGAGAAATTTCTTGGAGATTTTCCAACCTTTAACATAACAAATATGAGTCAAGAGTCTATTAGGTTAAGGCTCTTTCCATTCTCCCTAATGGGAGAGGCTACTATGTGGTTGGAGGAGCTCCCTCCAGGTTGTATCACCTCGTGGCATGAATTGACTGAAGTATTCTTGGATCGTTTCTTCCCTCCCTCAAAGATGTTGCAGCTGAGGGATGACACTACAAACTTTAGGCTAGAGCCAGGGGGGCCTTTACATGAAGCATGGATAAAGTTCAAGAAGAAGGTGTCCCTTTTCCCTAACCATGGTCTCCCCGATGGAGTGCTCCTTCAAAGCTTTTACCGACCTTAGACTCCATCAATAAATCCGTTGCTAATAATTTATCCAGAGGATCAATTATGGATCAGAAGTATGGGCTAGCTAAGGCCCTCTTAGGTAGAATGACAAAGAAAAATCGGGCATGGCATACTAGGGAGACTCATGTATTGTCGCATGATGGGGCTTCGAGTGCATTAGCAGCTGAAATGCGAAAAAGAGATGAAGAGCGAGATGAAACTCTTGCTAAAGGATGACTCAGCTTGAGTTAATGACTAAACATGCAATGGGAGCTAGGCCTAAGGTTGTGAATGCTATAGCAATGCAAGGTTCAATGCAGTTTAAAGGAGAATCATCACCACCATGATATGAGGAGGAGTGTCAATACATGGAAAATCATATGGGGGGTTCTCTACCTGGGTATCAAGGGGCTATTCAAGGCCCTTGGTGCCCACAAAAAGAGAATCAAGTCTGGAGAAACCGCGACGTACAGGGATGGGCCGAGAGAAATGAGAGATGGGGCAATAGAGCGAAAAATCATGAGGAGGACCGATACCATCAAAGTTTGAATCCATAAGTTCCCTCTCTTAAAGCTAAGAATGCCAAGCTCAATAGGTGTGAGCAATGTAGGGAGTTCGAAAATTAAAGATATGTTCATAAGGGTTCTTAAGAAAGTGGAATCAACCGACATCGGGGTTAAGGAATTGAAAGGGTATGTGTCTAACCTTGCCCAAACCGTGAGTTCGCACTCAGCTTTCATCAAGCATTTGGAAGCCTAAATGAACCACTTATCCTCTCAAATGAATCCCCCAATAAAGGAAACACTTTCGAGGGATACAATGCCAAACACAAAGAAAGATAGTCAATGCATGGCCATTGTCACGAGGAGTGGTAAAATCCTTGGAGATGCAAATGTTAAGCCAAAGGAAGTTGTGGTTCCTAAGACAAATGATGAAAAAGAATTTGAGGCTGTGCCAAAAGCACCAAATAGTTGTGATGATGCTGGGGCTGAAGATGAAGGAGATGTTGAGGAAGTTTCCTCAAATACGAATGAACAATAGGTAGGCATGAAGGCCTCAAGTGAGAGAGAACAAGAACCAAGAGTTCCACCTCCTTATCCACAACGGTTAGCCAAGAAAAAGAAGGATGATTAGCTCAGTAAGTTTATCGACATGTTCAGCAAATTGTACCTAAATATACCATTGGTGGATTCTATACTTCAAATGCCCAGATATGCAAAGTTCATGAAAGAGCGGCTGAAGAAGAAGAAGGTTGTAGATGTAGGCACTGAAGAGACAACACACTGTAGTGCTGTGAAGATTAGCAACCTTGCCCCAAAACGGGATGATCCGGGTTCCTTCAAAATCTCGTGCACTATTTGGTTGTGTGTGTTCAAGAAAGCCCTCTATGATCTTGGGGCAAGTATAAATCTAATGCCTCTCATAATCTTCAATAAATTGGAGCTTGGAAACACCAAACCTACATCAATGAGATTGTTAATGGTTGATCGCTCTATCAAGAAACCCGTGGGTGTTTTAGAGGATGTACTAGTGAGGGTAGATATGTTTATTCTACCGACTGATTTTGTAGTATTTGATTGTGAGATGGATATAGAAGTTCCAATCATTTTGGTGAGACCATTGCTTGCCACGGGTAGAGCTCTGGTAGATGTGGAGCTACGTGAGCTCAAGTCCCGGGTTGGAGGTGAAGAGGTTACCTTCATGGTGTGCTAATTAGTTGAACCTCCCAATAAATGTAAAGTGATTGGAGTGCTGAAGGAGAAAGATCCGAAGGATAATACTTCAAAGATTGAATATTAAATGAGAAATACATCGTGCCACGATGTTAACTAAGGCACTTCTTGGAAGGCAACCCAAGTGTCTTCTTTTGAATGTTCTTAATGTCATTATGGTTTTTAATTTTGTAGGATTAAGTAGGTGAGACGAAAGGAGAAGAAGCAAAAAACAAGGCAGGAACTGCATTCAGACCATCGAATCACCGATCAAGCAACGCGAACCTCCGCATGTTTGATCATGAAAGCAAAAACCTGGGAATAAAAAGATCAGACCGGAGAAGGCACCGGGTGAATGCCGATAAATAGTCACTAACATTCACTTGAACGCCGATGCGAGCTAGAACACCTGAACAGTGGATGCAAAAACGGCGAACCACCGACAGACCGTAGAACCCAATCCGTGAACTGCTAGTTAATCGCCGATACAAAACAGTGAACTAGGCACAAAATCAAGCCTGTGATGGTAAGGCGACAAACCGTCAGTTTAACACTGGTGAAGGTACATGTTCTGTTTTAAAATCTTAACCAAATCATGGACCTACTCGACCCAGAATCTTTTTCTAGCCGCCTAATATACCAAAATTCTTTTTTTATTCCCCTAGGTTTCCCTTTTTCCACCTTTTAACACTTTCCTACACTCCTTTTTATTTTTCCAACATCCCACCTTTCCATATTCCCACAACTCCCTCTCTTACACTTCCCATACAATTAAAACACCATAACCATCCGCCTCCTCCTCAACCAACCACATTTACACCTTCTCACCTATAAAATTCCTCCAACCCTTCTACCGAACTCTCACTACACTCATACTCTCCCTCTCTAGTAGCCAAGTCTCGAACTTTTGCCGAGTATTATCCAGCTTCCACAACTAGTTTCTGCAAAGCCTTCTATTGATAGTGGTAATGTACTCTTAATATTCTTATTTTCTCATAAATGGTAATCTAGTTGCATATAGATGTTGTTATGACATATATCCCTCTTCTTTTTACTGCCATTCTCCCCAAAGTTTTCATGATTGATACCTTACTTGTTGTTATGTGAAACTAGTGGGATGATAGAGACTTGATTCTTAAATGGGTGTGGGGAAAATGGTATTTCTTTTGTGGTTATGTGGGGTGAAGTCTGAGTAACCCCAAGGGATTAAAAAGACCTAATTTTCCCTATAAAAGATCGAGTGACGCCATTTTAAGGGTAAATCATAATTTTATCCCTTTTCATGTGTAGAGGTACTGCTTTGATATTATGTGAGTGACTGTTTGAGAAATTCTGATATTGGAGTTCATGGTGAATCATTAGGGACAACGACTATCGGCTATTCACCGGTCAGGTCCGGCAAAACGCTAATGGAATGTCGGTTCGGGCTAATATTGGCTTCAAGCCACTGCCTTGACCCTGCATTACATTGGTGGTTTGCAGATCAAGATCGAAGAATAACTAATCTGTCGATAGTTTAATATCTGCTACTCAAGTTCTCTGCTTCTCAATGGCGGTACCTCGGTGGTTAGCGGATACCCTCCTGCGGTTCGCCGGTGTTTTTTTTGGTGCTACCAGTTCATTAGATGATAATTCTTCCTCTTTGTTTCTTATTTAAATTCTAGTGTAGTTGTTCATTGTTTCCTATCATTAAAAAAATATAAAAAGATACATTGTGGTTGCCACTAACATCGTGTTTGAAGAAAATGACTTCATCCGGGAACTCCTGTAAGGGAAAAGATATAACCTTTTCATCCACAAAGGGAAAAGGAAAGGCAAAGGCCGCCGCAGCACCCGCCAACTCTTGGGAGGCCATCATGTTTTGTGCATCTGACATGAAAGGGAACTACGCCATCTGCAAGGGACAATAAATCACTGTAGAAAAGAGGTTTGACTTGGTGGGGCTGCCGGGTGACCTTCCAAACATCACAACTCAGTTCACGTGCACACAATAACACATTTTCACCAATCCTCTCCCAAATTATTATCCAAGCTTGGTGCCAAAGTTCTACGCTTCCTACCAGGCTAGGAAGGAAAGAATGAATCACAGAGCCAAAGTCGATGAATTCCTCAACCTACCTTCAGTCATGGTGCGAGGGATGGAGGTGGACATTACTCCAGTAGCCCTCAACTATTTGTTCTGGGAGGACGAGATTGAACTAGCTCAGAATACATGGCTAGGATTGCTGACAATAAGAACCAATTCACATGGATAGCTCCTATCTTTGCGGCAGACACACCTTTCTTGGCTACTATGGGCGGCAAAATTTCTCTTCATGATTTGAAATTTGAATCCAAGTTTTGACTAGATTTCATCTGTGACCGCATCTTACCTTCCAAAAAGGAGCAGTGGGTCAGCTTGGAAGCATCTATCCTTAAAGCTTGCATCATGACAGGTGTCCCTATAAACATTATGGAGATTGTAGCTAAGAAAATTAAGAGGAAAACAAGACAAGCCAGCACCTCTATGCCTTATGTTGTGCTAATTTCTCAACTGCACTTGCAAGATGGATTGCATTGTTCCTAAATGAGACCCCTGTTCCTACTTCGGGTGTAATCACATTAGATCGGAAAAGGGATGCTGAGGCACCCATAGTAAAGAGGAAGCGAATGCGGGATTTTGATTTTTCAGAGGGTTCTCATGGTTTTGAGAAGTCTCCATAATCCCTAGATTTGAATATATCTCACTCAGAAGCTTCAGGCCATACCTCTAGTCATATACCTATGCCGGGAGTATCACCCCCTCCAACATCTTCCCAATCAAGTGGTCTCCACAAGCTAGTGGAAATGACCAACTCTCATGAGAGTCATCTTCAAAAGTTGGCTAGGAGCCTCCCTTCCCTCATCACCCAAATGGTAAAAAGGGAAATGAAATCTATATATGAGAGTCTTACCATACTGTTCAAATTGGTAGAAGTTGTGGAGGGGGATGTCATCTCTCTCCGAACTGAACTAAGGGAGTGGAAAAGTCGAACATCGGTGGAGGTGCCTCAATTGAGTGCTCTTGACGCTGCAATGGTTGCCCCTTCTACAGTTCGAGGCCCTCTAGATGATTTGTTTGAGGGCTTGGGATATGAGGCTAAATATCTAGGTGATGCAGGCTTTGATGGTAAGGCAGGAGCAGGTGTAGATGATGATGTGAATGATGAGGAGTGACCCACTCAGGGAGTCTCTCGCCCCTTTTATTTTGCTTGCCTACATTGGTGACAATATAGCCTTTAAGNTCGACGATTTGTCGGCCGAATTTCGCAAAACAAAATCTGTATTTGGGTCTTATTTTATTGATATAGCCCTTTTCAGGCTTTTCTTCTTGTCTTATGAAGGGTGGTGAGTCTTTGTTGGGCTCACAATTTTTTAGTATTATTGATGATCTCCCTTCGTGGGTTGGTTGTGTTGATGAAATTTTGAATGAATGAAATGAATGATTTTGAATGTTAGTGCTTAAAATTGGGTTCTTGCTTTGAATTGTCAAATGTTGTTTTGTGACCCAAACTCTTTTATCTCCTATGTAAATAGAGAATAGTAATCAAACTCCACGGGTTTTCTATATACCACGGTTCTTTCCCAAGGAGCATCTTTCTTTTTCTTTTCCTTTATTGCGGAACCGGGTTGGCACTTCCCGATGATAGATTGGGAGGTGACTCTCTTAAGGGAAAATGTCATGTCTTTCTTGAGTCTTGCGTGGAGCTGTTTTAAGAGGTACCACCAAAAGTTTTAAAATGTGGCTTGAAAATGAGAAATGAAAAAATGGGCATTTGAAATGAGAAATGTAGCACTCTTTGGTCATACATTGATTCCTTGTTTGGCTTATGAATTCGCATGCTCTAGTGTCTTGAATCAACATCTTGTGATGATAATGACTTTTGTGGAATCGTTGGGTGTGATGCCTTGTGTGGTAAGGACCTTTGTGAATCTCATGTATAGCTTCTTATCTAAAACTTGCCCTAAGTGTTACTCAAGGAGGAAACCTAGATGTAGCTGTAGTTAGAACATGATTTTAGGCTGTCATTTGACTAGTCACTTTACCCAAAATGGCCTCCGAAAATATCTTCAATTGCTAACCAATGTTGAGCCTTTTGAACTATTTATTTTTTAAAATCGCATTACAATCCGATGTCCCTTCTTGATTCCCTCTTCTTGGCACCCATCCTTCGTAATTTCTAGTGGTAAGCAAATAAAAAAATGTGGGCTCAAAGGCCTATGCAGAAATAAGGAAATCTGTGTGTAATAGAAAAAAAAGCCTAAGATAGGGGGTCTTCAAGAAAGGGGGATAAATAAGAAACATAAATCTGAGGTAGCACCCCAAATTATGGGAAAAGAATGAAATGATGAGCTAAGAAACCTTAAGATACCATAAGAGAAAAGAGAAGTGGAATGGTGTTAGTTCTTGATTAGACAAGGCTTAATGTGATAGTCAAAGGAGCTACAAGGAAGATCTTTGAAAAATAGAAGAGAAAAATTGTTGTGAATGGAGGAATAAGGTGGAGTGATATAAAAAAGTTAGATGGAAAGGGATGAAGTGTTCACATAAAGGTATTAGGGAGGATCTAGTCACTAGAGCCAAATAATTGTCTTACCAGTACCCCTAGCCTTCATCATGACTCGTAAGTTCTAATTGATTTTGAGTGTAGCTGCTCTACATTAGTCGCAAATTACACAAAGGGCAAGCCTATGGGTCGAGTTGTGTGCATGAAGATTTCTTTTGGGAGAGTGAGTGCGATTATCTTTTTCTAAAATACTTTGTGTGTGCATTAATTCACAATAGATAAAAAGGGATTCCCTCCTTGGTGAGTGCATCATTCCTTTTGAGGACACACTTGCATTAAGGTAAAGGTTTAGGCATGAGTAGTAAGAGCTCTTAGGTAAGCTTTGAATGTGCAGTAATTATGAATTGAGATGCTATGTGTATTTCATTGGATAAGCCATGCCTTTGTTTGGCAAAATGAAAGCATTTTTGTATCATTCCCTTGAATTGTGGTGGCCTCTTGAAATGTTCCCATATATTTTTCTTTGATTTCTTTTGGGAATTTTCTTCTCCTTTTCAGTGAGTTAGTAAGCATTTTTAGGGTTGTCATGGATTAAGTGGTTATTAGTGTCTAAATTCTTGTAGAGTAGCATTTTTCTTAACTAATGAGAATTGCATTACTTGAGGATAAGCAATGGTTCAAGTTTGGGGGTTTGATGAGTTGGAAATTTACCAACTCATTATGCTCTTGAGCATGAGCTTTAGCTTAGTTTTCAAGTCATTTAGATGAATTTTATGCCCTTTTTGCCTTTTTATGTGCACGTATCTGAGTTGAAGAGAAAGTGCAAGAAGTGGAGTAAAAAGGATGAAATTAGATGAAAAATGGCATCGTACCGGAGGACACCGAAAAAACGTCGGTCAGACATAGATGACCATTGACTTGAGGATAATGTGCAACCGGCAATCGCATACATCAACCGGCGACTCGCTGGTCAAATCGCCTACCAGTGCCTGCTCTTTTTAGACAAAGGAGTAAATGAATTGTCGGATCGTGGATGAAGGCTGGAGAACGCCGAAGGTGCCACCGAATTGTCTTGGAGAATCACTGGTTGTGTAGTAGATGATGGACGGCGGTTCGCAGAATGCAACCGGAGAACCGCCGGCTCCCCCACAAGTGACAAAACACCTTAACAGGGGAAATTACGTCCAGCACTGGAAAAAGAGGAGATTGGTTTCCCTATTTTTGTATATAGTATTGAAGAAAGTACTATGTATTGAAATGTTATACTTTTTAGCTTTTTGAACATTTCTTTTGCCTTGGGAAGAGAAGAACTCCATTGGAGGAGATTGTTGAATATTTCTTTTCTTATTTTCTTCTTCTTCCATTAGCAAGGTATAACCATTGTTTCAGACATATTTTTAGTTTGATTTTGATTGCTATTACTAATGAAATCATTATGTTTATTGATGAATATACTCTTTAGTTTCTTAATCATGAGTAGCTAAATCATCAACTAGAGGTGTGTGATGATTGGTGCTTAATTATATTGGGTATTTCTAGATTCATCTTAATATTGCTCAAATAGTGTAAATCTGTTGAGTTCTCTTCAATTTTTTATTGATGATCCATAATTGAAATGTGGATTTACTTTTCTTACTTGAGTTCAACTTGAAAAACAAGAATTCAAGTACAGGGAGAGAATTTAATTGTGGGCATGGATGTGATTGTGTGGAGATAGGCTAGAAACAGCCAAAATCATGTTCATAATCCTAATTAGTNATCCTAATTAGTAGTTGATGGAATGAAATAGTTCAGCTAGTAAACCAAACTCCATTGGCTAATTGAATTGTATCTTGAGGTTCGAAAGGACTCGAGAAAAAGGCATCCATGTGGTTGAAAAACATAGGGTGTCATCTTATACAAATTTATTTACACTTATTTTCAATGATTTTATAAGCTAGCATATCCTTATTTTATTATCACCCCATCTACACCACACCTCTAGTCTTCTCTCATTATTTTCTATTAATTTTGGTTATTTTGTTATTTTGGCAAGCTGGTTTAAAATCCACAATATTGTTCACTTCATTTTTCCCAAAAATTTACTATTTTACTTTTATTAATTGGGGTGTGAGATAATTCAAATTTCCTAACACAACACTTGCGCAAATCATTCACTAGTCTCTGTGGGATTCGACCCCGATATCTGTTGAAAATATTTATTTTGATACAACGATCACTTACAATTTCTCTAATCGAGGGGTGTATTTGAGCAATATCAATTGTGGTCTTCCCACCCTAGTTTCATTAGAATTTCTCCCTAATAGTTCCTATTGTCTTCTCCATTAGCAATCTACTCTTCAATATTATTACGGGCTCTGCCACTCTTACTAATGCTACCCTTGTGTACTTTGGCAAGGTTTGTAGAGTTTCTTTGAGAATCATTCCTCTTATGTATGTTTATCTGTTCTGGATAGATGATTCCACACATAGCATCATTATGTTCTTGGACTTTATAATTCCAATTGTATTCTAGGACATTTTCATATTCCATATTTCATATTCCACATTGTTGTGAAATTGATTCTTGAACTCCATTCTCATTAACAATCTCAATTTAAATTTCCTCTACTTTTGGTCTAGTAACGTAAATCTGTCACGCCCCGAGCCTACACCCTGGACGTAACACGGTATTTGGAGCCACGAGTGAGCCCAAGTCAACCCCTGGTATATCATACACTAGCATTCTGAGTAAACATGCACAACGAAAGTTTTAAATATTAAGAAAATAAAAAGACTGAAAGTAGAGAAAGAAATACTAAATCTGCAATACAATTTTGAGAGACAAGTCTGGTTTGAAAGCCAACTACTGAGGAGTTGTTGGACATGTCCCTAGCTAACTTTAAGTCTAAATGAAGCCATAACTAAATAAAATAAATAACCAAGGCCCTCGAATGATGACGACTCACAATCTGATCTGCTGACGTGGAATGCTCTAAAACTGAAGTTATTATCTATGCTGGACCTAAGAACTTGCAGCTGTATCATGAAACGATACAGCATGAAAAGCATGCATTAGTACTTTGAATGTGCTGAGTAAGTGGGAGAGACATACTGAAAATAAAGTCTGAATTGCAATGACACCCCATGACCAACAAGTAAACTGAACTTAACTATTGATATAATCTGAAATGGTCAAGACGACCCTGTCTGATGGTCATGGACATACACTAAGTATGAAACAATGATTCTAGGATACTATACTGAACTGAGCTGCTTAATCTGATACTGGACTGGACTGACCAGTGGGAGAGTCTTTAATCGACATTTAACCAAATGAGCTAGACATGGAGTCTGATGTATACATCCCACCGGTATGGCCCAATATACCTTGCCAAGGTATAATGGCATGAACTAAGTGATCACAAAAATATATCTGGGACCAATCAGGCCAAGTAATACTAAAATCCATTGACAACGTAGTTCTGGGAACCTGGGTGCGTTGGAACACTGGCCCACTCGGTGCTAAGTTCTACTCCCACTGGAAAACCTAAACTGAACTACTAGGCTGATAGCTCGAAACTGGGGCCCAAGACTAGTCAGGGACGAATAGATGCATGTACCTTGAGAGCCTTATTAGACAAGAATATGGAACTGGGTTCTAAGACCGATTAGAGCTGCCTATCTACAAGCGTCGTAACCGTCTATAGAACAACTAATAACCGAACTAGGGTCCTGGGCTGGTCAGAGCTATAACTTAATGTCATGACCGCCTAATGGACCAAATAACTAAAATCTGAATTTGAGTCTGAAAATTGGGAGGCACCACTGACACCTCGAAAATAAACTAGAGTCAAACTGATCAGCTGACATTTTCTGGACAACACTGAGGTTGCTAAAATCCGACTGAATCTTTACTGATATGATTCTAACTGAGACTAAACTGATAGAGTTCTGTGTTCTAACCAATTGAATTTCTAAGAAGCTAATAGAGAGCTCATTTATGCCGACAACACGGACAAATTCATACCATATGGAAATTTCAATAATTTGGGAATTTAATTCAACAGAGCCAAAAGTCATTCTCATTCATGGGATATTTACCCAACATATATGCATAGCATGAAATTCTAGGAATTCGGCCCAAAGCATTCTTCATTCACTAGAGGGAATTTAGCAAGTAAGATCATTACTCGAAAAATTTAGGGCTTAAACTCACTTTTTTTTGCATGAACACTGACAATATGATAAGGAATATGTGGGAATCATATCAAAAATATACATGAACATCGTTCTAAGTGGAATCAACGAAAATAAACATGAATACTCTTCCTATTCGAAAAACTCAGGGCTTAAAATTGATAAAGGAATTAGAGGAGGATCTTGGGGGCACAAGGGAAGAACAATGCCCTTGATAAAACCCCACATACCTGGAGAAGAAACCTGGAGAATATGCCTGAAAATCAAAGAGGAAAGGTCAGCCCTAGCCTTTGCCCTGGAATACCCTGAGAGAGAATTCTACAATGTTCTTCTGAGGATTAGCGTGAGAATGAGGGGAGGAATCGCCTTTCCCAACTCAAATGTCTGAAACTGGTGCTTAAACGTCGTGGTTTAATGCTTGGGAGAATAGGAAATTACTAAATAGCCCTTAGAAATTCGCAGGGAAAAACTGTCAGGTATCCCTAACGGGTGACCTAATGACTCGTTACCAGGTCCAAAAAGCCATTTGATCTTCTCTTTATGTACACTGGAAAATCTCTACTGATCCCTGATGGGAACATGACGAGTTGTCGTTACTGGGAACGACTCATCATATCATTCGTCAGGTACACTAGTAAGAATGCAAGGAAGAAATGGAAACGAAGGACCTGACGAGTCGTTACTACTGATGACGACTCGTGGTGACCTTCCGTCAAGTACCCTGTCTACTTCTCAAATTCTAAAACTCCGGCTTGGCAACGGGCGACTTAACGAGTCTTTTGTCTTGACAATGACTCATGGGGTCGTCCGTTAGCAACACTGAAACATATTCTTGGCTTCCTTCTCACTGCCGACCCGACGAGTCGTTAGGTCCCTTAACGACCCGTCAGGTTGGTCGTTCTGCAACTTTTCTGCAATTTTCTATATTTTCTGAATTAAGTCCCGGATATTGATTTTGAGCTTCCAGGGCATCGCAATATCTCCCCCTTAGAAACATTCATCCTCGAATGTTAGAAAACTCATAGCAAGCAGAAAAATAATAATCAAAACATTTAAATACTGCTCATTCAACTTCTAAACATCAGAAGTGACTACCTCCAATTTGGAGAATATAACTGAACTGAATTTTGCTTTTCATATACACAACCAAAATCAGAAAGAAAATTTAGATTCATGAACTGAATTAAATAACTAGTTCAGGTCTTAAAACAAAATACACATATCAAACTGCAATAGAGTCGGTAGAGAACAATTGTGGATATTTGGCCCTCATATCTTCTTTGGCCTCCCACGTAGCTCCTTCAACTTGCTGATTCCTCCATAAAACCTTGACCAAAGATATTTTATTATTCCTCAATCTACGAACCTGTCAGTCTAGGATTTGAATTGATACCTCCTCATAGGTGAGGCTATCCTTGACTGCCACATTATCCAATGGCACCACAGAGGTTGAATCTCTGATACACTTTCAAAAGTGATACATGGAAAACTGGATATACAACTGCTAGTTTTGAAGGCAACTCTATCTTATAGGATACCTTGCTAATACGCCTCAAAATTCTATAAGGTCCCACATACCTTGGACTGAGCTTCCCCTTGTTTCCAAACCTCATCACCCCTTTCATGGGTGAAATTCTAAGGTCCACCCAATCATCAACTGCAAACTCCAATTCTCTTCTCCACACATCCACATAAGATTTATGGCAGCTCTGAGCTGTTTTTAACCTTTCTCGGATGAGTTGAACTTTATGCATTGCCTCATGAACTGAGTCTGGCCCTATAAAAGTATCTTCACCGACTTCAAACCATCCTATAGGAGATCTACACCTCCTACAATACAATGCCTCAAACGGGGCCATCTGAATGCTAGAATGGTAGCTGTTGTTGTACGCAAATTGGGTAAAAGGTAGATGGTTATCCCAATTACCCTTAAAATCGATCGCACACGCTCTTAGCATATCCTCTAGAGTCTGAATAGTCCGCTCAGCTTGCCCATCTGTCTGCAGGTGAAAAGTTGTACTGAGCTTGACCTGAATGCCAAATCCCTTCTGAAAAAGACTTCTAGAAATGGGAGGTGAACTGGGTGTCCCTGTTTGAAATAATAGCCAATGGCACCCCATGAAGTCTAACCAGCTCCCAAATATAAAGTTTAGCATCTCAGCTGAATATGTGGTTTTGACTGGGAGGAAATGTGCTGACTTAGTAATCCAGTCTACTACCACCCAGATGAGTCATGTTGCCGACGAGTTCGAGGTAGACCTGTAATAGAGTCCATATTTACCTCTTCTCACTTCCACGTGGGTATACTGACATCTTGAGTCATGCCCCCAAGCCTTTGACATTCCACCTTGACCTGTTGGCAGTTCGGGCACTTAGCTACAAATTTTGCAATGTCTCTTTTCATGTCGTTCCACTTGTAAATGTCCCTCAAGTCGCAGAACATTTTAGTGGCACCAGGGTGAATAGAATACCTTTGAACTGTGTGCCTCAGCAAAAATCTGTTGTCTCAACTCACCGATATCTGGCACACACAACCTTCCCTGATAACGGATCACTCTATCTCCCCCTTGGGAGAAAGCCTCAACTTCTTTTTTGAGAACTGCCTCCTTGAGTTTAAGTAGAACTGGATCTTCATCTTGTCTAGACTTAACTTCAACTACCAAAGATGAATCTGACCCGCTTTGTACTATTGCTCCACCTTCATCTGAGTCTACTAGTTGCACCCCTAACCAAGCTAGTCTGTGAGCATCCTTTGCTAACTCTCTTTTTCCACCTTCAAAGTGAGCTACACTTCCCATAGATCGCCTTCTAAGGGCGTCAGCCACCACATTGGCCTTGCCCGGGTGATAGAACACACTCATGTCATAATCTTTCAGGAGCTCTAACCACCTTCTCTATCGGAGGTTTAGGTCCTTCTAGTTAAACACGTACTGAAGACTCTTGTGATTTGTGAACACGTGCACGTGAGCTCCGTACAAGTAGTGTCTCCATATATTTAATACGAATACCACCGCTGCCAAATACAAGTCATGAGTTGGATAATTCTTCTCGTGAACTTTGAGCTGTCTGGAGGCATAGGCTATCACTTTACCTCTCTGCATCAAAACGCGACCAAGTCCAACTCTGGAGGCATCACAATATACAACCAACCCATCTGTCCCTTCTGGTAGGGTCAAAACTGGAACGGTAGTGAGTTAAGTCTTTAACTCCTGAAAACTCTTGTCACACTCATCCGACCAGTGGAATTTTAACTTCTTTTGGGTGAGCATGGTCAGAGGAGATGCTATGCAGGAGAAACCTTCCACAAACCGTCGGTAATAACCTGCTACGCCCAGAAAACTCCTGATTTCATTAGGAGAGGTGGTCTGGGCCAATCCTTCACTACTGCTATCATATGAGGATCTACTTGTATTCCTTCACCTGAGACCACATGACCCAAGAAGGTCACAGACTTCGACCAGAATTCCCACTTACTGAACTTGGTGAATAATTTGCGATCTCTGAGAGTCTGTAATGCTAACTTTAGGTGATTGGCATGCTCTTCCTCATTTCTAGAGTAAACCCGAATGTCATCGATAAAAACGATGACGAACATATCTAGGTACGGCTTGAAAACCCTATTCATTAGGTGCATGAAGGTTACTGGGGCATTAGTCTACCCAAAGGACATCACTACAAACTCATAGTGACCATACCGAGTTCTGAATGCTGTTTTCGGTATGTCACTTTCTCTAACCCTTAACTGATGGTATCTGACCTGAGATTGATCTTGGAGAAACAACTGGCTCCCTGAAGCTGATCGAATAGGTCATTAATTATAGGTAAGGGATATCTGTTCTTGACTGTGACTTTTTTCAGCTAACGGTAATCTATGCACATTCTGAGGGAACCGTCTTTCTTACGCACGAATAGCACTGGAGCACCCTAGGGAGAGATGTTGGGTCTGATGAAACCCTTATCAAGAAGATCTTTTAGCTGCTCCTTCAACTCCTTAAGCTCAGCTAGAGCCATTCTTTATGGAAGGATGGAGATATGCTTAGTATCTAGAGGAGATCTATCCCGAAGTCTATTTCCCGTTTAGGGGGGAACTCAAAAAAGATCTTTAGGAAATACTTCTGGGAATTCGCTGACAACTGGAACTAACTGAATGGTTGGGGTCTCAGAGTTGGAATCCTTGACCCAAACCAGATGATAAGACATCCTTTGGAAATGAGTTTATGGGTCTTAAGGTAGGAAATAAACCTATMCTTAGGCRCTGAACTGCTGCCCAACCATTCTAACACGGGCTCATCTGGAAAGTCAAACTTGAMAACTCTAGTCCTGCAGTCAACTGAGGCATAGCAGGAGTGTAACCAATCCATGCCTAGAATAAGGTCGAAGTCGACCATGTCTAGATCTACAAGATCAGTCGGAATAATTTTATTCAAGACTAAGACTAGGCAGTTTCTATACACCCAACTGGCTCTAACTGACTCGCCAACTGGGGTGGAAACTGAGAAGGGTTCTGATAGGACTTCTGGACTGATGTTGAACTAAACTGCTACATAAGTAGTTACAAACGAAAGAGTAGCTCCTGGATCTAGGAGGGCATACACGTCCAGAAGAAAGAGATCCAACATACCAGTAACTACGTCAGGTGAACTTTCCTGATCCTAACAAGAAGAGAGAGCATAAAAATTATTCTGGCATTGACCGCCATCTGTACCTGATGGGTTGGCCTGCTGAGCTAGTTAGCCTGCTGGAGCTTATGAAGTAGTGGATTTTGATCTTCCTCGACCTGTTGGGCACTCCCTAAGCCTGTTTCCAAGATATCCACACCCGAAACAACCCTCTCGTCCCTGAAGGAATTCTCCTGGGTGATTTCTACCATACTTGGGACAAGCTGGATACTTCTTTTCTATACTGGGGGCCTGAGACTGAGTGCCAGAAGACCCACCCCTCCTATCCTGGCGGGACCGAAAGGTTGGTGCACTGGCTGAACTAGGTGCTGGGGCCCTCTGCTGTTGCTGCTGCTGCTGTGGATGGCTACTACCGCCAGATCTCTGGTGGCCAAAATCTGACTGGCCTGTTCTTGCCCTCTTGTTCTTGCGTTCCATATCTTTCAGCTTCTCTTCCTCAATCTGCTAGGCATACACAATTAAG
Organism: Datura stramonium; assembly: GCA_018107945.1. NCBI lineage: Eukaryota > Viridiplantae > Streptophyta > Magnoliopsida > Solanales > Solanaceae > Datura > Datura stramonium. The sequence continues at coordinate 92,350 of JACEIK010000885.1, forward strand.
CTAAAAAGATCCAGGTATTTGATTAGCATTGTCGTCCTGCACTCTTTGAGGACTAGGTTAGACACTCAATTTATGAACTTTAGCATACGAGCGCTCGGCTCGGCCACCATCTCTGGAACATACTTTGATTGTCTAGTAAACTCCACAGCATACACCTCGACTGTCCAGTTGTCCTGCCGTAGGTTCATAAACTTGGTCATCTTAGCCTCCCTCAATTCCCGAGGAAAGAACCTATCCAGAAAAGCTGTATGAAACTCCTCCCACTCAACTGGTCTTGCTTCTACTGACTGCCCCTCCTTCCATTGCTCGTACCAAACCTGGGCTACCCCTTTTAGCTGGTAGGCAGCCAGGTCAACAATCTCGGAGGAGCTAACACCCATGATCTTGGTAATCTTCCTGACCTCATTTACAAAGCCTTGTGGGTCTTCTCCCACCTTTGTTCCGTGAAAGTCTAAAGGGTTCTTCCGGGTGAAATCCCTCACCCGGGCAGCAGCTGCAGACCCACTTGTGGCTATTGGAACCACCTGCTAGTTCACTTGTTTGGTGACTGTTTGAGCTAGCAACTAAATGGACGCCCTGAATTTGGCGGTCGTTAAGGATTCATCCTGAGGAACTGCCGAAGCTGGTGGAGCGGGTCTGTTGGCATTTCCGGCTCTTCGTCCATTTCCACGTCGATGAGGCATTGTTCACTGAAAGGAAAAGGACATGATTTAGAAAGACGTCTCTGGAATTTGACTTTAACACACGATAAAGAACATGAACAAAAGGGGAATTTTCCTAATAACATCTCGTAGCCTCCTCGTCATAAGTGTGGCGCGCTTCACACCCATGAAAATGACTCTACTCGATGCGTCTTTCAGACTTGCCGAGGATACTCTAAACCTAGTGCTCGGATACCAAGTTTGTCACGCCCCGAGCCTACACCTTGGACGTGGTATTTGGAGCCACGCGTGAGCCCAAGTCAACCCCTGGTATATCATACACTAGCATTCTGAGTAAACATGCACAACGAAAGTTTTAAATATTAAGAAAATAAAACGACTGAAAGTAGAGAAAGAAATACTAAATCTGCAATACAATTCTGAGAGACAAGTATGGTCTGAAAGCCAACTACTGAGGAGTTGCTGGGATAGGTCCCTAGCTAACTATAAGTCTAAACGAAGCCATAACTAAATGAAATAAATAAACAAGGCCCTCAAATGATGAGGACTCACACCCTGATCTACTGATGTGGAATTCTCTGAAACTGAAGTAACTATCTATCCTGGACCTTAGAACCTGCATCTGTATCATGAAATGATACAGCATGTAAAGCATGCGTCAGTACTTTGAATGTACTGAGTAAGTGGGAGAGACATATTGAAAATAAAGTCTCAACTGCAATGACAGGCCATGACCAACAAGTAAACTGAACTAAACTACTGATATAATCTGAAATGGTCAAGACGACCCTGTCTGATTGTCATGGACATACCCTAAGTCTAAAACACTGATTTTGGGATACTGTACTGAACTGAGCTGCTTAATATGATACTGGACTAGACTGACTAGTGGGAGAGTCTTTAACCGACATTTAACCACATGAGCTAGACGTGGAGTCCGAGGTATACACACCACCGGTAGGACACAATATACCTTGCCAGGGTATAAAGGAATGAACTAAGTTATCACTAAAATATATTTGGGGCCAATCAGGCCAAGTAATACTGAAACCTACGCCGGCAACGTAATTATGGTTACCATGGGGTGCTGGAACCCCGGCCCGCTCGTTGCTAAGTTCTACTCCCACTAAAAAATTTAAACTGAACTACTAGGCTGATAACTCAAAACTGGGGCCCAAGACTAGTCAGGGACGAATAGATGCATGTACCCTGAGAGCCTTATCAAACCAGAATATAGAACTAGGTTCTAAGATCGGTCAGAGCCACCTATCTAGAAGCGTCGTAATCGTCTATAGAACAACTAATAACTGAACTAGGGTCCTGGGCTGGTCAGAGCTATAACTTAATTTCATGACCGCCTAATGGACCAAATAACTGAAATCTGTATTTGAGTCTGAAAATTGGGAGGCACCACTGATACCTCGAAAATAAACTGGAGTCAAACTGATCAGTGACATTTTCTAGACAACACTGAGGTTGCTAAAGTCCGACAGAAGCTTGACTGATATGATTCTAACTGAGACTAAACTAATAGAGTTTTGTGTTCTAACCAACTGAATTTCTAAGAAGCTAATAGAGAGCTCATTTATGCCGACAACACGGACAAATTCATACAATAAGGAAATTTCAAGAATTTGGGAATTTCATTCAACAGATCCAAAAGTCATTCTCATTCATGGGATATTTACCCAATATATATGCATAGCAAGAAATTCTAGGAATTCAGCCCAAAGCATTCTTCATTCACTAGAGAGAATTTAGCAAGTAAGATCATTACTCGAAAAATTAGGGCTTAGGAATTTAGAAAATAAGATCATTATCCCTAACGGGTGACCTAATGACTCGTTACCAGGTCCAAAAAGCCATTGGATCCTCTCGTCAAGTACACTGGAAAATCTCTATTGATCCCTGATGGGCACATGACGAGTCGTCATGACTGGGAACGACTCGTCATATCATTCGTCAGGTACACTGGTAAGAAGGCAAGGAAGGACTGGAAACGAATGACCTGATGAGTCGTTACTACTGATGACGACTCATGGTGACCTTCATTCAAGTACACTGTCTACTTCTCAAATTCTAAAACTTCGGCTTGGCAACAGGCGACTAAACGAGTCGTGTGGCCTGACAATGACTTGTGGGGTCGTCTGTTAGGAACACTAAAAATATTCTTGGCATCCTTCTCACGGCCGACCTGACGAATCGTTGGGTCCTTTAACGACCCATTAGGTTGGTCGTTCTGCAACTTTTCTACAGTTTTACAGATTTTCTAAATTAAGTCCCGAATATTGATTTTGAGCTTCCGGGGCATTACAATATCTCCCCGTTGGAAACATTCATCCTCGAATGTTAGGAAACTCATAGCAACTAGAAAAATAACAATCTACCTCCAATTTGGAGAATATAACTGAACTGAATTTTGCTTTTCATAAACACAACGAAAGTCAGAAAGAAAATTATGATACATGAACTGAATTCAACAACTAGTCAGGTCTTAAAACAAAATTCACATATCAAACTGCAATAGAGCTGGTAGAGAACAAGTGCGGGTATTTGGCCCTCATATCTGCTTCAGCCTCCCACGTAGCTCCTTCAACTTGCTAATTCCTCCATAAAACCTTGACTGAAGCTATTTCATTATTCATCAAACTATGAACCTAACGGTGTAGGATTTGAACTGGTACCTCCTCATAGGTGAGGCTATCCTTGACTGCCACATTATCCAATGGCACCACAGAGGTTGGATCTTCGATACACTTTTTCAAAAGTGATACATGGAAAACTGGATGTACAGCTTCTTGTTCTGAAGGTAACTCTAGCTCATGGCTACCTTGCCGATACGCCTCAAAATTCTATAAGTTCCCACATACCTTGGATTGAGCTTCCCCTTCTTTCCAGACCTCATCACCCCTTTCATGGGTGATATTCTCTGGTACACCCAATCAGCAACTGCAAACTCCAATTCTCTTCTCCGCACATCCGCATAAGATTTATGGCGGCTCTGAACTGATTTTAACTCGGATAAGCTGAACTTCTCCATTGCCTCGTGAACCGAGTCTGGCCCTATCAAAGTAGCTTCACCGACATCAAACCATCCTATAGGAGATCTACACCTCCTACCATACAATGCCTCGAACAGGGCCATTTGAATTCTTGAATGGTAGTTGTTGTTGTACGCAAATTGGATAAGAGGCAGATGGTCATCCTAATTACCCTTAAAATCGATCGCACATGCTCTTAGCATATCCTCTACAGTCTGAATAGTCCGCTCAGCTTGCCCATCTATCTGCGGGTGAAAAGATGTACTGAGCTTGACCTGAGTGCCAAGTCCCTTCTGAAAATACATCCAGAAATGGGAGGTGAATTGGGTGCCCCTGTTTGAAATAATAGCCAATGGAACCCCATGAAGTCTAACCAGCTCCCGAATATAAAGTTTAGCATAATCCTCAGCTGAATATGTGGTTTTGACTTGGAGGAAATATGCTGACTTAGTCATCCGATCTACTACCACCCAGATACAGTCATGTTGCCGACGTGTCCGAGGTAGACCCGTAATAAAGTCCATATTTACCTCTTCCCACTTCCACGTGGGTATACTGACATCTTGAGTCATGCCCCCTGGCCTTTGATGTTCTACCTTGACCTGCTGGCAGTTCGGGCACTTAGCTACGAATTCAGCAATGTCTCTTTTCATGCCGTTCCACTAGTAAATGTCCCTCAAGTCGCAGTACATTTTAGTGGGACTAGGGTGAATAGAATACCTTGAGTGGTGTGCCTCAGCCAAAATCTGCTGTCTCAACTCACCGATATCCAGCACACATAACCTTCCCTGATAACGGAGCACTCCATCTCCCCCTTGGGAGAAAGCCTCAACTTGTTTTCTGAGAACCGCCTCCTTGAGTTTAATTAGAACTGGATCTTCATCTTGTCTAGACTTAACTTCAACTACCTAAGATGAATCTGACCCGCTTTGTACTATTTCTCCATCTTCGGCTGAGTCTACTAGTTGAACCCCAAAACAAGCTAGTCTGTGAACATCCTTTTCTAACTCACTTTTTCCTCCCTCAAAGTGAGCTACACTTCCCATAGATCGCCTGCTTAGGGCGTCAGCCACTACATTGTCCTTTCTCAGTGATACAACACACTCATGTCATAATCTTTTAGGATCTCTAACCACCTTCTCTGTCGGTAGGTCCTTCTGGCTAAACACGTAATGAAGACTCTTGTGATTTGTGAACATATCCACGTGAGCTCCGTACAAGTAGTGTCTCTATATATTTAATACTAATACCACCACTGCCAACTCCAAGTCATGAGTTGGATAATTCTTCTCGTGAACTTTGAGCTGTCTGGAGGCATAGGTTATCACTTTGTCCCTCTGCATCAAAACACATTCAAGTCCAACTCTGGAGGTGTCACAATATACAACCAACCCATCTGTCCCTTCTAGCAGGGTCAAAACTGGAGAGGTAGTGAGTCGAGTCTTTAATTCCTAAAAACTCTTCTCAAACTCATCCGACCACTGGAATTTTACCTTCTTCTGGGTGAGCTTTGTTAGAGGAGATGTTATGGAGGAGAAACCTTCCACAAACCGTCCGTAATAACCTTCTAAGCCCAAAAACTCCTGATTTCAGTAGGAGAAGTAGGTCTTTCCCAATCCTTCACTGCTGCTATCTTATGAGGATCTACTTGTATTCCTTCACCTAAGACCACATGACCCAAGAAGGTCACAGACTTCAACTAGAATTCACACTTACTGAACTTGGTGAATAGCTGGCGATCTTTGAGAGTCTGTAATGCTATCTTTAGGTGATTGGAATGCTCTTCTTATTTCTTGAGTACACTAGAATGTCATCGATAAATACAATGACGAACATATCTAGCTACGGCTTGAAAACCCTATTCATTAGTTCCATGAAGGCTACTAGGGCGTTAGTCAACCTATAGGACATCACCACAAACTCATAGTGAGCATACTGAGTTCTGAATGTTGTTTTCGGTATGTCACTTTATCTAACCCTTAACTGATGTATCCTGACCTAAGATCGATCTTAGAGAAACAACTGGCTCCTTGAAGCTAATCGAATAGGTCATTAATTCTAGGTAAGGGATATCTATTCTTGACTGTGACTTTGTTCAGCTGACTGTAATCTATGCACATTTTGAGGGTATTGTCTTTCTTACGCACGAATAGCACTGGAGCACCCCAGGGAGGGATGTTGGGTCTGATGAAACCTTTATCAAGAAGATCTTTTAGCTGCTCCGTCAACTCCTTAAGTTCAGCTAGAGCCATTCTTTATGGAAGGATGGAGATATGCTTAGTATCTGGAAGGAGATCTATCCCGAAGTCTATTTCCCGTTTAGGGGGGAACTCAAAAAAGATCTTTAGGAAATACATCTGGGAATTCGCTGACAACTGGAACTAACTGAATGGTTGGGGTCTCAGAGTTGGAATCCTTGACCCAAACCAGATGATAAGACATCCTTTGGAAATGAGTTTATGGGTCTTAAGGTAGGAAATAAACCTATACTTAGGCACTGAACTGCTGCCCAACCATTCTAACACGGGCTCATCTCGGAAAGTCAAACTGACAACTCTAGTCCTCAGTAGCCAACCCGAGGCATAGCAGGAGTGTAACCAATCCATGCCTAGAATAAGGTCGAAGTCACTCATGTCTAGATCTACAAGATCAGTCGGAATGATTTTATTCAAGACTAAGACTAGGCAGTTTCTATACACTAACTCCGGCTCTAACTCGACTCGCCAACCGGGTGGAAACTTAGAAGGGTTCTGATAGGACTGGATCGATGTTGAATCGAACTGCTACATAAGGGAGTTACAAACGAAAGAGTATCTCCCTGTATCTAGGAGGGCATACACGTCCGTAAGAAAGAGACGCAACATACCAGTAACTACGCCAGTTGAACTTTCCGATCCTAACGAGAAGAGAGAGCATAAAATGATTCTAGCATTGACCGCCAATCGTACCCGATGGGTTGGCTCGCCGAGCCGGGCACCGCTTGAGCCGATTAAGTAGTGGATTGTGACTCTCGGCCCTGCTGATGGGCACTCAAGCCTGTGTCCAACTGGCCACACTCCGAAACAGCCTCTCATCCCCGAAGGCATTCTCCTAGGTTATTTCTACAAATCTTGGGACAAGCTAGATACTTGTTCTCCTATATTGGGGGCCTCGCACTGGGTGCCAGAAGACCCCCCCCGCCGATCCTGCGGGACTGAAAGGTTGGTGCGTTGGCTGAACTAGGGTGCTGAGGCCCTCTGCTGTTGATGCTGCTGCCAGGCGGCTACTACCGCTGCATCTCCCAGAGCATAACTGACCGGACCGTTCTTGCCCTCGTGTTCTTGCATTCCATATCTTTCAACTTCTCTGCCTCAATCTGCTGGGCATACAATATTAAGCTAGAAAGATCCATGTCCTTGATTAGCATTGACGTCCTGCAATCTTTGAGGACCAGGTTAGACACTTCATTTACGAACTTTAGCATGCGACCTCGCCGGCCTCCATTTTTGGAGCATTTGATAGTCTAGTAAACTCCATAGCATACTCCTTCACTGTCCGGTTGTGCTACCGTAGGTTCATAAACTCTGCCATCTTAGCATCCTCCCTCAATTCCCGGGAAAGAACCTATCCAAAAAGTTGTATGAAACTCCTCCCACTAAAACTGGGCCCCGCTTCGCCGTACCGCCCTCCTTCCACCGGGGCCGTACAAAACCTAGGCTACCCCTTTAAGCTGTTAGGCAGCCAGGTCAACAATCTCAGAAGAGCTAACACCCGTAATACGGGTAATCTTCCAGACCTCATCTTATAAAGCCCTGTAGGTCCTCTCCCACCTTTGTTTCTTGAAAGTCTAGAGTTCATCCGGTGAAACTCGACCCGTATGTGCCAGTTGCAACCTACTTATGGCTACTCGGAAATCCACCCCACTGCTTCACTTGATTGGTTACTATTTGAGCCGGCAACCGAATGGTCGTCCTAAATTCGGCGGTGGATAAGGATTCATCCTCAGGAATCGCCGGTTGGGTGTAGTGGGTCTATTGGCATTTTAGGCTCTTCTGGCCCATTTCCACGCCGAGGAGGCATTGTTCAATGAAAGAAAAAGGAAACAATTTAGAAAGACGTCTCTAGAATTGAACTTTAATACACGATAAAGAACATGAACGAAAGGGGAATTTTCATAATAACATCTTGTAGCCTCCTCGCCATAAGTGGCACGCTTCACACCCATGAAAAAGACTACTCGATGCGTCTTTCGTACATTCCGAGGATACTCTAAACCTACCGCTCGATACCAAGTTTTTCATGCCCTGAGCCTTCACCCTGACGTAACACGGTACTTGAGCCACGAGTGACCCCAAGTCAATTCTGAGAGACAAGTCTCGGTCTAAAAGCCAACTATTGATGACTTGCCTAGGATAGGTTCCCACTAACTCTAAGTCTAAACGAAGACATAAATTCAAATGAATAATAAATAAGGCCCTCAAATGATGAGGACTCACACTTCCGACGCACTGATGTGGAATGCTCGAAACCGAAGTACATTCGTGCTGGACTAAACCTCGCACCGTATCATGAAATAATACAAGATGAAAAACATGTGTCAAAAGATTTGAATATACCGAGTAAGTGGGAGAGACATACGAATATAAAGTCTCGAACCGCAATGAAACGCCATGACCAACAAGTAAACTAACCGAACTACCGATATAATCTCGAAATGCTAATGATAACCCCGTCTTCGATTGTCATGGACATGTCCTAAGTATGAAACACCGATTTTGGGAAACTATACTCGCACCGAGCCGCTTAATCTCGATATTGACCGGGAATGACTAGTGGGAGAGTCTTTAACCGAAATTTAACCACGTGAGCTAGACGTGGAGTCAAATAGATACACCCCACCGATAGGACCCAATATACCTTTCCAGGATATAAAGGCATGAATCGAGTAATCAAAAAATATATCTCGGGGGGCCAATTAGGCCAGCAATACTAAAACCTTATGCCGGCAACATAGTTCTGGGAACCCGGGTACGTTGGAACCCCGACCCGCTCGGTGCTAAGTTCTAATCCTACTCTTGAAAAACCTAAACCGAACTACTAGGCCGATAGCTCAAAAACCGGGGCCCAATACCCGCGCCGTGGGATGAATAGCCGCATGTAGCCTCGAGAGCCTTATCAGACTGGGACTGAATTGGGCTTTAAGACCGGCCGAGCTGCTCATCTAGGAAGTGTCGTAAACTGTGTCTATAAAATAACTAATAACCGAACTTGGGTCCCGGGGATGGTCAGATATATAATTCAATGTCATGACCGCCTAATGGACCAAATAACCTAAATCAACTGAACCAAACCGGGAGGCACCACCGACACTTAAATAAATGGAGTCAAACCGATCACCCGACATTTTATGGAAAACACTAAGGTTGCTAAAATCTATTGAAGCTAGACCGATATGATTCTCGATCGAGACCAAACTGACAGAGTTCTGTGTTCTAACAAACTGAATTTCTAAGAAGCTACTGTAGAGAGTCATTTATGCCGACATAACACGAACAAATTCATAGCATAAGGAAATTTCCAAGAATTCGGGAATTTCATTCATACGTAGCCAAAATTTATTCTCATTCATGTGATATTTACCCAACATATATGCATAGAAAGAAATTCTAGAAATTCAGCGCAAAGCATTCTTCATTCACTAGAGGGAATTTAGAAAGTAAGATCATTACTCGAAAATTTAGGGCTTAAACTCACTTTTTACATGAACACCGACAATATGATAAGGAATTTGCGGGAATCATATCAAAATATATATTGAACATCGCTCTAAGTGAAATCGACTAAAATAAACATGAATACTCTTCCTATTTTAAAGACTCGAGGCTGAAAACTAATAGAGGAATTAGAGGAGGATCTTGGGGGCACAAGGGAAGAACAATCCCCTTGCTAAAACCCCATATATATGGCATAGAAAACTGGAGAATCGCTCAAAATCGAAGAGGAAAGTTCAGCCCTAGCCTTGCCTCAAATACCCCGAGAGAATTCTATGACGTTCTTCTCGGTATTGGCTGCCAGAATGAGGGGAGGAACCGCTTTTTCCACACTAAAACGCCCTCAAACCGGTTCTTCAACAACGTGGTTTAATGCTTGGGAGAATAGAAAATTACTAAATAGCCCTTAGAAATTCGCAGGAAAACTATCAGGAATCACTAACGGAGTGACCTAATGACTCGTTACCCCGTCCAACGAGCCGTTGGATCCTCTCGCCTGTGCACTGAAAAGGTCGACACTCTACACAACAATGACAGTTCAGCACTAACTGACCTGCAGTCATTTATTAGTACTCAAAAGAAGACAGCAGTGACTGAAATGAGTGAGTTCAGGAAAGCCATTACTGATGACGACTCAAGACTTCCATCGTTAGACACTGTCGATCAAATCAAAACTCGATTACAACGCCACTCTAATCCTAGTCGTGTGGCCTAACAACGACTCGTGGGGTTTCCATTAGTAACACTAGAAAATATTCTGCATCCTTCTCATTGGCTGACCTGACGAGCCGTTGGGTCCCTTAACGACCAGGTTGGTCGCTCGACAACTTTCAGCTTTTCAAGATTTTCTCTAAATTAAGTCCCTGATATTGATTTTGAGCTTCCGTGGCATTACACACCAAATTTAATCAATAGTTGTTGATCTAGTCTTATATTGAGTTTATTTATCAGTTATTATAATAGACACTTCTTGATAAGAGAAACAATTCAAAATAAATCGTCCCATTCAAAGAAATGTCATTTCAAGTCCGGAAGGTTAACCCAAACCGAGGGCCGAGTAGTTTCGCCCCTCAAGTTTTAAATTAGTCTTCCATTTTAAGAGCTTCACTTGGGCATATTATAGAGATTTATAAAATTTCACGATAAACATTATATGATCCTCTCTATGTGAAAATCAACAAAGACATGATATAAATCATGGGGCCCTCTTGATAGAACCTTAAGAGTAATATATTTTTGAAAAATGGGTTAAAATTTAATTCCAAGGAGTGTCTCGATTTAGGTACTACCTATGATGGTAAGGCCTGATGTATTAGTAAGAAGATTGTATTCCTATTTCGAAACAAATACCACTGCTTACAGCGACGAGGTTGTAAGGCTTGTGGTTACCGCACTTTCATTCGATTAGCATTACTTACGTGATTCACAACAAATGTAGCGAGGTCGAAAGATGGGCCAAGGTGTGTAATTGCTATGCTCGATTAGAGTTTTTGGGATATTAGCTTTGTTGAGAGGAGGGAAGATAGTTGGAGAAATTGAGATTCAAAGGAAGTATAGTAGTGTCTCAGGAGACCATATTCTGAGAAGAAGTTCAATATCCGATCTCTTTTTTGAGAAAAGATAGTTGAAGGTAGGCACAAAAAATTTAGAGAGAAGGAGGACTTCCTCTCTTTAGAAGTTGATTGCATTTATCCCCTTTCACTTGAGTTCATAGTGATATATGAGAGTGAGCTATCAGTTACAACTCACATACTTCTCACGTGCTTACAAATTATATTTGGATTCATGACAATCCTTCACCCTTGAAGTTGGCCTTATCCTCAAGGTCTTGGAGGAGATAATTGTTAGATACTAGTTGTTGTTTACTAGTTAATGGAAGAGCAACACTGAAGACCAGTGAAAATCTTAATGAAAGTAAAGTAACCGAGTGAGTTTATCGCCTGAAGTCTTCGCCACCATTTTCAAAGACATCGCCGTCTAAAAGAGGCACTTATGGGGATTAGACCTTATGCATATGATAGAGTGTTGAGATAGTTCAGAAAATTATGTGGAGATATCACAAGTGGGGGATATGAGCCAATACATAAATGAATATGAGGAAGATACTATCCCTATTTAAGCATATCACTTGAGAGTGCAGTTTTACCATAACTTGATTTGACTCTTGAGATCACAACCCCCATTAGTTTCAAGCCGGTTGTGATAAAATATAATGAAGACTAGCTACAAGATGACTGCACAAACTGAGCCTTGGGGCTTGATGTGTATCATCAGGTTCAAAACATTGAATATAAAGCTCAAATTCTCATGCACCTCCTCCAACAATTTTACGAAATGGAGGCAACATACAAGCAAAAGAATATAGACGTTAGCACGCCATAAACCGATTTGTCCTATCAATTGGAGATTGCTAAGTCCCCGCTTTTATTAATCTTGATGACAGAATGATAGAACAATTAAAACCCTTATAACCTTGGAAATCGAAGGTAGGGGACGTTTGGTTGATGCCTATATACTCTCAAATGAAAGTGCATCCGAGACATTATCGAAGGGCTAAGAGAGTATGATCAAGGAAGGACTTTCCATGGAATTATATTTAGTTAGCCTGCATGGGACTGAATTTTAGTTATGTAATTCCTTTCCCAAAAAATGTATCCCCATTCGACTTAGTAACAATCTCATATTTATAATTTTGTTAACGGAGTTTTAAGGCAATGGAATATCTTATACCGTCATAAGCGGATTTCAAAATTGATAGTTTCATCTTGGCATGAAAGGTCACCCACATAGGACATGCTATAAACTGCTTATGTACTATGCGATATAAACTTCTTGATGTTTTGCTCCATGTGTGCACATTTCGCATAAATAAAGATTAATCTATATTTCCTCGACAAGTATTTTTGAGTGTTTTAAGCTTATACAATATTAACCCCAAGAAAACCAAAACTACATAAAATCATCCAATTGTTCAAAGTTCACAAAAACCATTACACACATTCTAACCTTCTATATATGTTTCAAAAATCGACTTAACAAAGATGACATCTCGGAGAGTACATTAACAACATGTTCACTATGACCAACAACAACGAGGCTCTGGAAGTAGTGTGGAAAATCTCATCGAGCCGACGGCTAAATTGTTAAACTGAAAGACGAGTTTCAAGAAGTTTATCTAAGAATTGGTAAACTCAAAAAACCCTCCAAGACTACAATTTAGGTCTATCACCTAAGAAGAGTTGATAATTTAGAAGGAATAGAAATGCAATGTAAATGAGATATAAGACAATATGAGATGGAAGAACATAAGCAATAATTGTACCAATATGGTTCCACCTCAACCAAAGAAGGAATAGAAGAAGAAGGAGCTCTCATTGTGTGAGACCACTCTCACCCTTATTGTCTCCTGCCAAGACTTGTGTTGTAATCAACCATATATTGAACTTTGAAATCATGAGTCCTTATATCTAAAAGGGCTACCTTATACTACAATGGTAATGCCAATAAAGCATGCACCTATCACCCTAATATGATAGGACACAAAACAAACATAGGAAACACATTGGGAGAGATAAGACAAATTGCTTATCTATGGAAAGGCAACACCATGGATATTTAAACTGGAGAAAAAGTTCCTAAACCAGCATTTTGGGTTTACGAATTTATCCACTTCGAGGAATCATATACCAACCTTTTGAAAAAGTACTCTGAGTCTAGAGAATGAAAGAAAACCCATTAAAGAGTTTCCTGAGACCATAGATACATGGTCCTACCATAATGGTGTAAAGGGTCATGACACTGAAGAATGTTGCATCCTTCACCATGACATTGAGAACTAATTGCCAAGGGAAAATTTAGGTCGCAAGAAGACCATTGGGAGGGGTTTTTCTTCTCTTCTATGTTCTTATTTTTAAGATGTCACATTTTATTTTCTAATTATTGTATTATGAATTATGCTCAACCTAAAGACCTATGGAGGGATACAAAGAAAACTCATAACTAGCCTAGCTACTTTTTCAATTTGCAGAAAACCTTAGAAATATTTCTATGTAATTTAACTAGCTTGACTTAATTTTCCATGGTGGATACCTAGGGCAAACCGCATAAAAGTCGATCCATTTTCATTGTAATTTTCTACTCCTTCTAAGAGGTGAAATTTCAATGAGACTCTAGATGTTGAAAATGAAATACAAAATCACGGCAAAGTCATCAGAGTGTAAGGTCGAAGGACAAACAATAAATTCAAAATTACATCAAATAAAGTTGGCTTCTCCCTACTCAAATACATCTCGTCCATACTGCCAAATCAAATACTTCTTCCTAAATAAAAAACACAATTTTGGATTACTTACAACTTTGGTATCTAAGATTAATCAATTATTAGTGAAACAAGTCTTGTTTATATTTTTTGAACCTATACAATAAATCGAGACTCTACATACGCCTTTTGTGTCGTTTTTCCTTTTATAGAGATTGATTTCTGTTCACACTCATAGTGGCTAATATTTCCTACATTATAAGATCTAAAGGCTACAGTCCACCCCTTCTAATCAACTGGTAAGCACAATAATGATTTGCATTGCAAGCGATGACACTCAAACTACCAATGTGACTATAAGAGCCCCAAGTCTCTAATCGCAAATGATCCGGGATGCCATGAGCTACTGTCTAGTTGATACAATAAATTATAAATTACCGATCTGTGTTAGGAAATGCAAGAAACTAAATACTATTGTAGGATGAGAATGAGATTAGTGGCTAAGAAGAATAAATCCTAAAGAAGTTATAATCATGTCAAGTGAGTTGTACTAAGTCGCTAGAATCACTAACTACATAGTTAGTGGTAGTTACAATTTGAGTCCCTTATGTTTGAATTCCTTAGTTTTTATATTTGCACATTAACCCATAATTTACCTAAGAGGTCCCTTTCTCGTCCCTATTGGATTCTATTAAGTAATGGTACTTGTTTCTATCTCTTACCCAAGAAATAGTACAAGTCATTTAGGGTTTTGGGAGATGTATATTGTAACGTTGTAGCTTTCAACTACTTCTATGCAAAGAATTATACCCTAGCCGTAATTAGCTAATTTTATCTTGTTTTTTTGGTTTTCTTCTTCTATGACTGTTCCATTCAATCTATAATAAATACGTGAGTGCTGGATACTATAGCAAACACACTACCGACATTAGAAGACGCCTATCGCTATTTCCATCTCTCGAGCCTCATGTGCAACAACATTTTTCCACTTATAACATATGACCCATTGTCTTCACTCAAAATACACAAACAATCATCTTTACTGCTCCAAACATCCATGACACACTTGGAAATTACATTGTTGAGAGGATGTAATGTGATCGTACTTAAATCTAGTAACTGAACAAGGTTTGAATTGAATCTCATAGGGAATAGGCATGAGAACCCATAAAACGGGTGAATACTTGATTGGTGGTGTATTTTCTATCCCAATGAATGTTAAAAAATATGATTTTTATTAACTATTAAAACATCTAAATTGATTTGACCGTGAAACTAAGGGATGATTAAACAACAAAACTATGTAATCATGTCTCCTCGAAGAATGAACGGAAGAAGGAATGGAGGTGGTGAAGGCTACCGATGTGCTCCCACAAGTGTACGGGTCGCATAAGTAATATAGTGCCTCTTAAGAGGCGGATGTCGAACCCACGGGGACTGGACCAATTCAGCTAACTACTGTCTTAGTGATATTAAATACCGAAAGTGTTGATTATATAAGATTTTCTAGAGAGTTAATTAAGTCTAAATGCGGTCAACGAAATACTCAATTAATTCAAGAGCAACATAGAGTTAAAGCAGGATAATCATGCGATACTACGATTTGCAATGGTTTAAGTATGAAACTATCAATTGTCGTCTCACGAGATTAGAATTCCATGTTCATGGTCTTCCTAACCTATAAACACGATAAACTAGCCTCACTACTACATTGTGAGTGAGGATGCTAATTCTAGTTCGTGGCAATTCAATTACGTGGAGGTGGTTTATGGGGTTATGCCATTGGTGAGGTACTTTCGTACCTCCAATCATTTAACCAAACTTAGCTTCACAACTACTCGAGTGGCTGAAAGGACAACCACGCCGTGTCTTTTTATCTTCCCATTTAATCAACCAAGAAAGGTATTAGGTATACTTCTATCAACCACAAAATCTTATCAAAAGACAAGAACTTGCTTCTTACATTCTTATGTTCTTCCCTAGGTTACTTTCAAGCATTTGCCTAAGTTTAACGCCTGTGTTTTCATGGTGATCAATCATAAAACAACCAATAATTAAGATTGCAAGACAAAAACAACAATCAATAACTTAAAACCAAAACAAAATCACATCACAATCATATCTTGTGGCTTCAACCCTAGAGGAGGGTTCTAGCCACTCATGTTCGTATAATTACAAGAAACTATAATTAAAGTAACATACTTATAAGAATTGATAGAAAAGAAGATGAAATTTATGTACCCTAGGTGAGTTCTCCCACTTCTCCCTCACTCCTTTGGCAAAGTTTTTAGAAAATAAATCGTGACTTCCCACTTCTCCCTCACTCCTTGGCAGTTTTTCAGAAAATAAATCGTGACTTCCGTTTTTAGGAGTTAAGGGACCTATTTATAGTAAATGAGAATTGTGCAAAATTATGCCTCGTTGTGGAATAGCCTGCACGGAGTGTATCGCGGAGTACCGCTCCGTGACACGGAGTGTATCGCGGAGCACTTCCTCCGTGGCCACACGGAGTGTATTGGCGGAGCACTGCCTCCATGACACGGAGGTATCGCGGAAGCCCTTTCAGAACCCGCCCAATTTATTCCAACTTTGGTGTTTCGCTCCCGATATCATTCCTCCAGTTCACCAAATCATAGATTGGGTCCTCCAATGCATTATTTCCTTCAAAACAAGGACTAATCATGTTGGTTAGTATATATTCACATTTACATAAAATCACATGAAAATGTATATAAATAAGTAAGTAAACAAGACTAAATTGAGTTATAAAAGCAAAGACTTAGGCATGCAATTATGCCCAAGATTAGCTACGAGGATAGAAATGGTTATGGGCATCATCCAGCCTCTTACCACCAGAGCCTTAGGCACCGTAGCTAGTTGCCCATGCCGAGTTCCGGGCCGCTTTATTCGGTGATGTGTTTGTGTACGCTTGACCGCTCGTGTCAATCGCCAGCCGCTACGCATGTTTCGCAAAATGGTAATGCAACGGCTCGAGTTAGAGTCTTCTTGATGAAACTCTCCCGAGTTCTTGGTCGAAGCTAGATGAGGACTCACATGAGTTCGTGGAGGAGATTGTCAAGATCACCCAAGTCATAGGGATGAGTAGTGGGCCGAGGCGCAGAGCTGGGCCTCCTACCAGCTTGAAGGGGCTGTACATATCTCGGCTTCACCAATGGAAGGATAAAGGGTGGTCGTTGCAACAGGTCCGATCACGTGGTAGGAGTTTCAGGTTGCATTCGTAGATTGGTTCTTCCCTCGGGAGATGAGGGAGCTGAAGGAAGATGAGTTTGTAAACTTGAAGCAGGGAAGGATGTTGAAAGAGTATTCCTAGAGTTCACTCGCCATAGAGATATGCCCCTGAAAGGCGGGTCGCTAGAGGACGCGGGTGAGAAAATTTGTGCATGGTAGCAGTAATGGAAAAGGAGGCCGGATTGCTATGCTTCACCAGGATATGGACATCCTCGCATAGTGTTGTACGCCCAGATGGAGGTGACACATTCGAGAGGGAGGGAGACTAAGAGGGCTAGGACTGAGGATCACAGATTCTCTAAGAAGAGTTTTGGTGGTGCACACTAACAGCAGAATCACCAGATATCATCAGCCCCGACATCTTCGGCATTGAGTGTGCCATCCGTACCCAGACAGATCAAAGAGGGTGGAGTCGAAAGCTCGAGGGTCGAGCGCTGGTACCTTACCATTCTAGCATCCTAGCTTATCGCATAGGGTTGGGGGAACACAGCCGCTAGCTTAGTAGGTTCAGGTACTTGTTTCGGTGTGGGAAGGCCGGACACATGCTTCGAGATTGTTCATTGAGGAAGGATCAAAGTTGGGGATAAGGCCTAGCTTCTAGTTCAAAGAGCCCCTCCCCCACGTCGCACATCAAAATATCTACCTAGCACAACCGGTGGCCGAATAGATTCTATGCTTTAGCATCCTGGTCAGAGTAGGAGGTCTCCTGTATGTGATCACTAGTATGTTGCGAGCTTTCCATTGATGTAAATGCTTTTTCTGCATTTAGGGGCTACCTATCCTTCATAACACCATATGTCGTCGCAGCTCGCAGTCGGCCTCCGATGTCTTGTTAGAACCCTTCGTTTCCACTCTTGTAGGTGACTCAGTTATAGCTAGATGGGTGGAGGTTTCAGCCTTAGTCCTTCATAAGGTCACCTCACAAGAGACTTGATAGAGTTAGCCATGACCGATTTCGATGTTATTCTCGGGCAGTATTGGCTATTTGCATATGCTCATTTAATTATAGAACCCGAGCAAATAGAATTCAAATTTCCGGATGACCCAGTCTTAGAATGGAAGGGTAGTTCAGTTGTGCTTGTGTGGTCGATTCATTTCCTACCTAAGGCCAGGAAGATAATTACTAAGGGTTGCATGTATCATCTAGTTAGGTTAAGGATGTCGATCGAAACCCCAACTATCCAAATGGCCCAGATACTTGAGTTTCCAAAGGTCTTTTTGATGATTTTTCGGGAATCCCTCCAGATGTGAGATTGATTTCGGTATAGATCGTCTTCCTGACACGCAACCTATATCTATTCCGCCACGCACTGCTCCAATCGAGCTGCAGAGTTGAAGACTGCTGGAAGTACTGTTAGATAAGGGCCTTGTTATTGAGTAAGTCTCCATGGGGTGCACAAGTCCACTTGTCTGGAAGAAAGATGGTTCTCTTGGATGTGTATTGATTGTATACAGTTGAACAAGGTCAAGAAAAAGGTATCCCTTACCCAGATTGATGATTTGTTTGACCAGCTTCAAGGTACAATTGCTTCTCCAAGGTGATATCAAATCCTGGTATCACTAGCTAAGGCTCTGGGAGAGTTGGGACATCTCGAAAACCGCCAGACTTGCAGGTCACTATGACTTATTGTTGTCTTTTGACTCACCCAATGCCCGCATTTTATGGATCTAATTGAACAGGTGTTCAAGGCATAATGACATGTTTGTGATTTTGTGTTTATTGATGACATCCATTTATACTCTCTGAAAGGAGGGAGCATGCCGCTCACTTGAGTAGTGCTCCAGACCCTCAAGGATCATGGCTAATTGTATGAAGTTTAGCAAGTATGAATTTTGGTTGAACTCGGTTTCATTTTTGGACCATGTAGTATCGAGTGAGGTCATAAAGGTAGATTCTCAAAAGATCGAGGCAAAGAAGAATTGGCCTGCACGGTGAACCCAATCAGATATCAGGAGCTTTTCGGGCTTAGCGGTTATTATCGGAGATTTGTCGAAGGTTTTTCATCTATTACAACACCTTTGACCCAAATACTTGACTTTAAAAAGGTAAAGTTTAAATGGTCGAGGCTTGTGAGAAAAGCTCCAAGAATTGAAAACTAATTCACCCCAAAGACCAAAGGTTGACCCTACCCGAGGGTACCGATGGTTTGTGGTGTATTGTGATTCTTTAAGAATCGTGATACTCTGGGATGTGTGTGTTGATGCAGCATGGGAAAAACTCGATAGCATATGCCTCAAGACACTTGAAAGTCCATGAGAAGAACTGTTCACCCAGATCTTGAGTTGGTCGCGGTGGTTTTTACTGAAGATATGGCGGCATTATTTGTATGGGGTCCACGTGTATGTATTCACATATCACAGGAGTTTGCAATGTGCTCACGGAAAGATCTCAATCTTTGGCAAAGGAGGTGGTTGGAGCTACCAAAGGACTACGACATGAGCGTGTCCTTTACCACCCGGGTAAGGCGAATGTGGTAGCGAACGCACTTAGTAGGCCTCTATGGAGAGTGTGTCCCACGTGGATGAGGGAAAGAAGGAGTTAGTGAAAGATGTCCATCGACTTGCAAGGTTGGGAGTTAGATTGGTCGACTCACCGATGGCGGATTGTTGTGCAAATAGATAAGAATCGTCCTTGGTGACTCCGATGTGAAAGCTAGGCAAGACTAGGATCCGATGTTGGTGAGAAACCAAGGAAGCCGCTCGAGTGAAAGTGGAGGTTTTCTCCTAAGGGGAGATGGGGTGTTGCGGTACTGTGGCCGCCTATGTTCCGTGACATTGATAATTTGAGAGATCTGATATTGCACGCAGGCACATGGATCCTGGTATTCTATCCATTCGGATGCGACTAATACATCATGATATGTGGGAAATATATTGGTGGAATGATATGAAGAAGGATATTGCGGAATTTGTGTGCCAAGTGCCCGAAGTGTCAGCAAGTGAAAGTCGAAAGCATCAAAGTCCGGAGGCGTACTTAAGGATATTAGCATTCCCACTTGGAAGTAGGAAGAGATTAATATGGATTTTATTACTGTGCCTACCATACTCACCGACACTATGATTCTATTTGGGTGGTGGTGGTGACAGGTTGACCAAAGCTACACATTTCCTACCGAGATGAAACCACAGATTCAGCGGATGATTATGCTATGTTGTATATTCTAGAGTTGGATCGACTTCATTGGGTTCCCTTGTCTATCATTTCGTGACTACGGTTACTCATTTTACCTCCCAGTTCTGGCGGTCTTTTCAGAAGGGGCTTGGGACTCAGGTTAAGCTCAGTACGAACTTTCATCCACAAACGGATGGCCAGGTAGGCGAACGAACAATCCAAACTTTCGAGGACATGTTGAGAGCATGTATGATGGATTTTAAAGGTAGTTGGGATGATCACTTGCCCTTGCTCGAAGTTTGCTTATAATAACAATTACAACTCTTAGCATCCGATGGCAAACATTGAGGCTCTTTTATGGGTAGAGGTGTCGTGTCCCATCGGGTGGTTTAAGGTTGTGAGGCAAATATGATAGGGCCCGATTTGGTTCATGAGGCTATGATGAATGTTCGGGCCTGATAAGGGACAGCCGAAAACCACTCGTGAGGTATCGAAGTCATATGACGATGTAAGGAGAGAAATTTGGAGTTCGAGGTAGATGACTTGGTTTTTGAAAGTATCTCCCTATGAAGGGAGTCATGCGGTGTGGAAAGAAAGGAAAACTGGGCCGCTATGTTGGTCCTCACCGGATTATGAGAAGAGTTGGTAAGGTAGCTAAAAGAGTTGGACCTCGCCTCGGAGTTATCTTTTGTACATCACATGTCTCATGTATCGTTCTTGAAGAAGTGCTTGGGTGACCCAACTTTAGTTGTCCCTTGGAAAGTGTTGGTGTGAGAGATAGCCTTTAGCTATGAGGAAATTCAGCTTGCAATCCTACTGTCGCTCGAGATGAGGAACAAAGAAGTAGCTTCAGTAAAGGTGTTATGGAGAAATAAGCATGTTGAGGGAGCTATATGGGAAGCCATAGCGGATATGATGGGCTAAATACTTTCACCTATTCTCTACCGGCCCGCTCAGTTTGAGGTATCATCTTTTCCCCAATTCTATAATCGCTTCCATGTTCCCGTCTATGTGGGCAAATTTCTTTATTAATATGGGTGTGTGTATGTGATTTGCGAATTCAGTTTAGCTATATATTTTGAATCGGAGGAAGTAATCCATTACCGCTGTATAAAGATCAGTATTTGGATATCATAATTGCATGTTATACTTTCTGCTTGTTTTCCTTCGATCCGGGGCATATTTATATGCCCAAGTGATACTCAAATGCACGTTTTTGCCTTGTTTATCCAACAATGTTTGTACATTCTCATGAATTGTAGGAAAGTGTGAATTTATACTATCCAACATGGGATTAGCGTTGTTTTGCAGGAAAATGTACTTTTTATGGAGCTAAGATGCATGTTGGGAGGAATCGGGATGGACTCGGGAGCGAGCAAGGAAGTGGCCAAGAGAAGCAAGAAATAAAGAGGCTCCGCGATGGAGCCGCGGACATCGCCATCGCGATGCATTCCCGTCAGGAGATTAATTGCAAGGAATTCCAGAGAGGGTTCGCGAATGTGCCGTGGCACGTTGGACTTAATTACATGGATCTTGACATTCCGTGAAGGTGCGCATTCTGCACCGTGGCACTGGCATGCTCCTGCTACGTGTCGTGCCACGCTATTGGATACCACACCTGACGCCAAATTCCAAAGAGCTCGCTTGCGAATCGTGGTTACGGAGGCAGTGCTCCTTTTACGATGCACTCCGTGACACGTTGCTTGTTATTCCGGGAAAAATTTCACCAGTATAAATAGAACACTTAGGTCTATTTTTAATTATTCGATTTCCAGGAGCAAGAACGTGTTACAGGCAGCTTGAGAGGACGAAATTCTTAGGTTTTTTCTCATCTCTTTCTTCTTTCTTTCAATTGTTTGTATGATTTACACTCATTAAACGATGTTTAATCCATAAAATGAGTGGTATGCATTTCACTTCTTGGCCGGTGTTGTAAACAATTGTATTGAAATGTAATTGTTGATCATCTAGTTTTGTTCATCTTTTCTTTCATGGTTGTTCTATTAATTCTTGTTCTTACCGCACATATCTGGCCAATGTTAATGTATATCTAAAAAGTCCGGTTTCACTCGAGAGATACTGAAACTTGAAAGTTGTGAATTAATAGGATATGATCTGTTCGTGGTTTGGGAAAATTGAGAATTGATTTACCTTCAGATAGAAATATACCCGAAAGTCGTATTAGTCAAGTGTGGAACTGTTTCACATATGGCTAGAACATGAATTTCTTCTTATCACAGAAATGTAGGTGGAAGGTTCATGATTCTTAAGTTGGGTTAAATACGAGAGTTTTAATCCATAGACATAAGTTCCACTAGCAACTTAGAGGAAAAGATAAACCATGTTATATCGATCATTAATTTCTTTTCATGTTCGTTTTAGCCTCAACATGCTAAGATTCATTGTTCAGACTCACTTGTATATTTGTTTTAGCCTTAGTCTAAAATTAGATCACAAAATATAAAAACTTTTCTTTACATTGTTGTCTGCATTTTTAGAGTTACAAGAAATTGACACTTGAGGTGATTTTGCCTCAGAGTCCACCCCGGTGGGATCGATACTTGGCTTACTTGAGCTGTTTTACTACTTGTTCGACCACGTGCACTTGTGCGTAGTCATCCAGACAAACCCGAACAGTTTTGGCGCCGTTGCCGGGACCGGCAATTGGCGAAATTATATTTTTTCTTAAAGTGTTAGTTTGCTATTTCTTTATTTAAGTGTTGACAACTTGGTCTTAGCCTGTATTTTGCGTATAATGTATCTCCGTTGAACACTCGGCAGACAAAGAGCTGGTGGATCCATCCTTAGAGCCGGAAAGACAATCTCCATCGCCAACTGAGAGAAGCTCTAGAGAGAAAATTGCAGCTTGCTCAAACAAACAATCCCGAGCAACCGCGTAATCCACCACCGCGGGCGCGTTATGCCCTGGTGGAAATGGCGCGTTTAGGCCGGTTCGCGATGTGGCAATCCCACATGCTAGCAATGCACGCGTCTAGCATTCGCAAACCTGAGCCAGGAGGGAGGTTCGAGCTTAAACAGAACATGGTGCAACATGCACACAAGCGAAGCGCTCACAGTCTCCTCACGAGGATCCACAATAACATCTTCAAAATTTTTGGAGATAAGTGACACTTACATCCCCGCTGGAGTGTCAACAGATTACGTCAGCTTTACATTGTTCCCATTTTCACTTTGGGAGAAGCCAAAAGGTGGTTGAAACCCGAGCCACCGACCTCTATAACCACATGGACAGATCTTAGAAAGAGTTCTTTGATCCTGCCTTTCCTTCCAGAAACACAAGACTTAGAAGTCAAATTATAAGTTTTAAAACAAAGAGAGGGTGAGAACCTGTACCAACCTTGGGAGAGGTTCAAATCGGGCCGTTATGGATTGTCCTCATCACCACTAACTAATGATGTGCTGGTGCACACTTTTATAGAATGTTTGGAACCCCACACAAAAATCTTGCCGGACTCTCAGTTGGGGACAAGAATTAGAAAAGACTTATGATGGTTATATACTTTGTTGAATCGTATTTCGCAGGGAAATCCGAGTGGAATGCGGACTCAAGGGAGGAGCAAGGAAAGAAGTCGGAGTCTTAGAAGTGGATGGGTTTACGCCTATCGCCGCACGTATAGCCGTTGCAAGATCAACTCAACACCCACTTCGGTAACACGTGAGCATAAGAATCAGTCCTGGGCCCCATGAATGCAGACAAGATTTGGTGTGAAGTGTGGGTATGAGTAATGAACACTCAGCTGAGTGTTGTGGAGCAAATCCTCGACTGGTGAACTTTGTTGGCAATGCACAAAGGAATAATCATCGCCAGTATGCAACAGCCTACAATTCTAACTGGAGGTTCACCCGAATTTCTCTTGGGGTAGCAACAACCATCGTGATGAGTTCGGAGTCAGGGGGTGCAAAGGAATCGTGGGCAGCAGAACGAATAGTCTCAAAGAGACAAAAACAACAATGCCCTCCTCCACTACCATCACCAACGTTGAGGAGATGGTCAAGACAATGATAGCTAATCAAGCTCAATTGCAGTCAATTATGCTAAATTGCGCCCGAGGCTTCAAGAATAATCAGCTAGCGCTACCAAGGCACTAGAGTATTAGTTTGGGCAGTTTGCTGGAGCCCGAAACACACCAGCCTAGAGGAGGACTTCCCAAAGACATACAGACCCAACCCTGCTGTGTGGAATGCAGTGATCACAAGGAGTGGTTTATGTACTAAGGAGGTGGAACCGTAAAAGACCACCTCAACAGTCGGGGGCAGAAACGGAGAGGGAGCAAAGTGAGAAAGGGGGAAGAAACAGGATGCCGAACCAAAAGACCTCCACCCCGTTCCTCAATCGATTAAAGAAACACAAGGAGGAGGCGTGTTTCAAAGTTCATGGAGGTGCTTGAACAGGTACACATTAATCCTACCTCTTGTTGATGTTTTGCAGTGAGTGCCGAAGTATGCAAAGTACAAAGGACATCATGGCTAACAAAAGCAAAGTTGACCGAGTATTCCACTGGCTCTTATGGAGGAGTGCAATTTCCTGGACATGTAACTGCTTACCTACAAAGCTCAAATACCCTGGAGCTTTACAATTCAATTAACACCGGGCAGAGTACCGAGCTCGCGGATTAAGTGTGATTTGGGAGCGAGCATTAACTTGATGCCGACTCCTAGATTCAAGAAATTGGGGCTAGGGAGTCCTAGACCAACAATGTAATCTTGTAGCTCATGACGTTCTTGGCAAGCACTGCATTTGTATTGTGGAGGACGTGCTGGTGCAAGCTCGGCCCTCATCTTCCCCAGATTTCATTGTGTCGACTCCCGAGAGCCGACGAAGTCCCATTATTTTGGGACGCCCTTTCTGGCTACCGAAAGCGCCGATAGACGTGGCTGCAAGGTGCGCCTCACGATGCGAGCACACGACAAGGTGGAGAAACGAGGGGCCAAGGGGCCACCAAGCCCCGGTCAATGGAGGAACTCGGCATCAAATATGCGTGAGTAAGATGATGCTGTCGTGCATGCTGAGTCTCGAGAGTTGGGGATGACCCCGATTGCAGGCTTGATGGTGGGTGTGAGGACGTGTTCGTGAGAAACATCTGGCCACCCTAGGGGGCGGAATGAGCTTAAATGACGCCGAGCCGCGATGGTAACCGGGCGCCGCACGGGAGGCAACTAGTGAATTTATTGTTTTATGATTGTACAGATAAAAGAAAAAAGAAAAAACATAAAAAAAATAAAAAAAATAAAAAAAATAAAAAAAATAAAAAAAATAAAATATTGTATTGTGTTTGTCAAACCTTGGGATTCTAACCGATTTCTTGTTGTGAGATAAATTTCTGTGTTATCTGAGGGCAAAATGCAAAGGATCGCAAAGGAGAAAAAGGAGGTAAGAAAAAATAAAAGTGGCAAAAATGTGAGCCCACGCGTTGGCTCCGTGGTCACGTGAGGAGGCTTCACGCTACCCTCCGTGACACGTTGAAGGCAATTTTGGAAGTTTTACAAATTCCAGAATGATCAAGGCTGATGGTTCGTGTCACACGGAGGTGGTGCCCGCTGTTACCCTCCGTGACACGTTGAAGTGTTATTCGTTGCCGGGTCACACCTGTTGGCGGTAACCCGCGAAATCCCCACTTTTAACCCCGATTTCACCTCATTTTCTGTCATTTTTCATCCTCCGCGACAAATCTCCTCCTCCTAAAAATTCCCTCTCCCTCAACGTGTTACGGACCTAGGTGCATAATTTCATCAAGTTTTCTTTCCGGTCATCGAATTTAAGGTAATGCTCATCAACTCTATCTCAATTTTGGTCGAACTTTTTGATTTTTAGCACAGAGATGAGAGTAAACCTTACCCTATGTAGAAATCTAGCTTAAATACATTTGGGTTATTGTTGATTGATGTTCGTATACCATTGTGATTGTATGAACTGATAAAACATGAGCTTGATCGAATTTTTTGAAAAATTATAGCTGTGGCTTGAATTCTGAAATACCTAAAAGGGAGAAAACTAGTTGAATTGTGAATTCCTGTTGGTTTGAGTATGCTGGGGGAGATGAGTTGGTCGTGTTCTATGTAATATGCTAAAATACCGACGGAATTTTGGGGAGTGAAATTATAGTATGCAAGAAATGGTAGATTGCATAGGTTTGTGTAGATGAATAGTTTTTCGTTTTTCTTTCTTTCATTGTTATGTGCTCAGATGAAATTGTGATCGATGGTGATATGTGATCAGCTGTGCGAAGTCTGAGTAGCATGGGCTGGAGTTTATACCGACTCCGTAGAATGGCCAAGGCATGTCGCTTGCTGTTTTTGTTTTTGTTTTTTTGCTTTGGTAAATTAGGAAATAAATTTGTTCTTGTCGTGATGCTATAATTGTAGCTGAAGACTAAGTGTGGGTGGTTTTCTCGAGCCTAACCCAACTTTTTAGTCGAAGCCAATTTTAATTTGACTGACATTGGGACCGTCTGCTTTATTTGACAGGAACAATGGCGCTGGTGCAAGACAGCGGAAGGGCGATCTACCAAGTACTCGAAGAAAAGGCCTGGATCGGGAATGTTAGCCCCAAGCAAAGACCGTTCCACGCGGCCAACACCGCCAATATGGAACCTGATGGTGATAAAGAGGAAGGAGGAAATGTACACAAAGCACAAGGAGAACAAGTACTTCCTCGAGGAGCATATTGCAAGGGAGCCATTGGTACTGTGAGTTCCCCGCATTGTACACCCGATTGACACCGCCGGGTCAGCGCTTCATCTTTGAAGGGCCCAAGGAGTGCAATCTGCAATTTGATTCGGGAGTTCTATGCAAACTGGAAACCCGACGCTCCGCAGTCACACCATCAAAATAAGGGCCGATTGTAACCCTTGAGCCGCATCACTCGAATGCCATTGGGGGCGTTGCAATCGATGCCCATGTACTCCGGGCAAACAATATCACTCCACCATATGGATATCAGACGATATTGTGTAGAGTCTGCTCGACAAAGACAAATGGAGCGCATAAGGAAAGGGGCTACTATCAGACATTGCCCTACTCACAGATGAATGTGGAAGCCAGATCCTGGGCTGAAGATAGTGTGTTCGCCACCTCCAGGGGTGCACATGACAGATGTCACCCGGGATCAAGTGTGATACCGGTATGCCCCGGCAGGCATGGAGATAAATGTTGGGGGCGGTGATCATATCCGCCATGAACAGAGCTCCGTTTGTGCATTCGGCGGTACACAAGTAATGCGGCTTGGCGCGGTTTGCTAACCACGCTCCCCGAGGGCCTGATATGGAGGAAGAGGCCCCGACTATATCCCGCAAATGGAGAGGCGTGCCGTGGATGTCACAGCACTGGTGTACCCGACACCACTCTACGGGCCAGCTTCTTACACTGCAGCGAGTGACATGCCTGTGGATGACGTACATGGCCCGCATGCCTGGGATGGATGCTCCTAGCCTACGCACAGGCGGGAGGCCACTGGCAGAGGATGAGCGCCGTGGCGTACTGACCTAGATTACCCTTTCGGCTAAAACGCCAGGGCTCTATGTCGGGGCCCACTTTTTATGGAGCCTGTGATGATGATGTTCCCACCGATCAGAGACACGTTGCGAGGATTCCATGGCATGAGCTGAGGAGAGGACAACTGGGGAGATCTGCATATGGGAGATTTGAGGCGCTGGCACTGACGAAGAAGTGGAATACTCTTGATTGATCGTGAGTCTCACGACCCACTTTTGTGCTTTGTTTAATGTATGAACACCGGGACAGTTGTTCGGTTTAAGTGTGGGGTGGGGAGTAGCGTGGTGTTGTTTTTTGTCTTGATTGTGTGTATATTCATGTCTCGTTGTTGTGTCAAACGAAATTTGTGACCCCGTGATTTTTGTGTGTATGTTTCTTACTGTAAATATCTTTTTGAAGCTGTTGTGTGCCGTTGAATGTTGTTAGCTAGTGTGTAAATAGTTTTGTCGAAATCATCGATATTTTTAAAAATTCTCGTTATCACAGGGTTTCTGAGTTTGTTTCTTTCGGGTTTCTTTACCGAGTAGAGTCCCATTGAACCGAAGTCGTAAATAGTGACCGCTCCCTATGATGGATGGATGACGACCATTTTAAGGGAAATGCAATGATAGAGTAGCTTTTTATTTTCAATTTTATTATTATGGGTTCCTTATATGCATGTTGTTACCTATGTCTACAAAATTTTACAGTGTTGTACATGATGTTTAGAATGCAAAGGTGATTCCGTATGAAAGCATGTAATTTTGTACATATGTGAGATACTTAGGCCATAGAATTCGATTCGGTGTGATTGAGGCTTAATTTTGAATTCTTGTAATTAGCCGATTAAAGAGTCTGTGAATATGTCTTGAGTTGAGCATGTGCAATGAGTGTATAGCGAGGTCTCATTTATTCCATGCTATTGTGAAGTGTCTAGAACTTGCCTGGTGTGTATACGAAACGAAATGAAGGAAGTGTAGTGTAGGAAAGGATGTAGGCGTTTCTTTTGTTTAGCCTAAAGTTTTTTTCTTTTCATACTCACCTTGGAATGTCAAATCCTAGTTAGCCCATTGAGCCTTTAGCCTATTTTTTTTGTCGAAAAAGGTGTAAACTAAGCTTAACCCTTTCTTTCCATTTTCCTCAAATTTAATCCAAAGCTTCCTAAGCGCTCAAGAAAAAAAAATCCCACAAAGGTAAAGGAGTGAAATGGTGAAAAGAAAATAAAGAGAGAAAAGCAAAAGTGATGAAAGAAAGAAAAAGAGTCAAAGGTGCACTGCCGTATTAAAGAAAATAAAAGGCATAACTAATCTGGTTAGTTTAGTCTGGTGTGTGTGCTTAAAGAAGCTGGGGGACAAAAATGAAGAAAGACTTCAAGATTTGGAGGAGAAAGGAAGAACTTATGCCTTAATATGATGGGATGTATTGAAAAAGCGCTAAGGACGGTTACTATTAGCTATTAGCCCAAAGATATACTAGTTCCGTAGCTTACATTACAACCATAAGTCCTACGTGATCTTACATCACTAATCCTTATATTAGTAGAGTACTAGGAGGCAAGTTTATGGTTCATGCCGATGCATGTGAATTCTTTTGGGAGAGAGAGAGTAAAAGTGTGTGTACATGCCCCTGCATGAAATGTTTCAGAGTCATGTGAGTAAAAGTGGGGGAGATTCTCTTGTGATGTGAGGGCACATGCTTGACGAAAGAATGAATTCGTGTCGGATATCTCGGTCAACTAATATGCATGAGTTTTACGATATCGAGAGTCGATTCTTGATGTCTAGGAGGTCTTGATATGTTTAATGTCATTGTAATGATGATACTATGCATGTTTTCTTGATGATTTGTTATGTAAATAATCGGTATAAATCCGTAGCTCGATTGTCGAGCCAAAGTAGCTATGATGGGTGTAAATTGCATGAGGTGTAAGATTGTTTGAGGACTAACAAGATTTTAAGTGTGGCGAGGTGATCCGGGCATATTTACATGCCCAAGTGATACTCAAATGCATCGGCTTTTGCCTTGTTTATCCATCAACGTTTGTACATTCTCATGTAAATTGTAGGAAAGTGTGAATTTATGCTAACCAACATGATTAGCGTTGTTTGCAGGAAAACGTACTTTTATGGAGCTAAGATGCATGTTGGGAGGAATCGAGATGGACTGGGAGTGAGCAAGGAAGTGGCCAAGAGAAGCAAGAAATAAAGAGGCTCGCGATGGAGCCGAGACACTTCCATCGCGGATGCATTCTGGGTGGTCCGGGAGATTTAATGGCAAGGAATTCCAGAGAGGGTCCGCGATCGTGCCGTGGCACGTTGGACTTAATTACATGGATCTTGACATTCCAGTGAAGGTGCGCGTTTGCACCGCAGCACGCCGGGCATGCTCCGCGCTGGCATGCCGTGCCATTGGGGATAATTACCTGACGGCCAAATTCCGTGAGCTCATGTTTGCACCGTGTCACAGCGGCAGTGCTCCGCGATGCAATCTGCGGACACGCTGCTTGTTATTCCGGGAAAATTCTCACCAAGATAAATAGAACACTTAGGTTCATTTTTAATTATTCACTTGGTGGAGCAAGAACGTGGGTTGCTGGCAGCTGAGAGGACGAAATTCTAGGGTTTTTCATCTCTTTTTTCTTTCTTTCAATTGTTTGTATGATTTATACACTTAACGATGTTTAACCCATAAAATGAGTGGCTAATTTCACTTTTGCTGAGGTTAGGAACCGTTGTATTGAAATGTAATTGTTGATCATCCGGTTTTTTTCATCTTTTTCTTTCAGGTTGTTCTATTAATTCTTGTTCTTACCGCATTGATATCTGGCCAATGTTAATGTATATCTAAAAGTCCGGTTTCACTCGAGAGAGCACGAAACTGGAAAGTTGTGAATTAATAGATATGATCTTTTCTTGGTTTGGGAAAATTGAGAATTGATTTACCTTCAGATAGAAATATACCCGGTTTTATTGGTCAAATGTGGAATCGATTTTGTATGGCTAGAACATGAATTTCTTCTTATCACATAAATGTAGGTGGAAGGTTCATGATTCTTAAGTTGGGTTAAATACTAGAGTTTTAATCCATAGGCATAAGTTCCGACTAGCAACCAGAGGAAAAGATAAACCATGTTATATCGATCATTAATTTCTCTACATGTTAGTTGTAGTTTCGCATGCTCACATTATAATGTTCAGACTCACTTGTATATATTTGTTTTAAGCCTTAGTATAAAATTAGATCACAAAATAAAAACTTTTCTTTACATCATTGCCGTATTTTAGAAGCATAAAGAAATTGACACTCGGTGTGATTTTGCCCCCGTAGTCCAGTCCCTGTGGGATCGATACTTGGCTTACTTGAGCCACTTACTACTTGTTCGACCACGTGCACTTGCGTGTAGTCATCCAGACAGCCGAACATTTCCTACATTCGAGGACTAATGTTTCCAAAGGGGAGATATTGTAATATCCCGAAAGTGCCTAAGATTAGACCCGAGAGTTTAAAAATTGAAACTGCTGAAGCTGGGGAAAATTATTGCAGAAAGAGAGGTTCCACGGATCGTGGGATCAACCAATAACCCATGGGAATGAGTCATGAAAGGTGTCAGGTTGTGGGTCAGTGGAGACAACGACCGGTCCAACGACACATTGTAGGGTACAATGAGTCTTCGTATGGAATTGTGGTGAGAGTTGGACTTGAGGTTCGGGGATGCCACGGGCCACCCAACCACCCGTCATAAGGTACCACGGATCATGGTGAGCAGCCATTGTTAGCTTACTGAGGTGGTTAGTGTATGTGATGGAATAAGACCACGACTCGTGGGTTCTAGTAACGAGTCGTGGTAAGGCTCATCCTTTGAGAAAGTGCCTAGATTGATGAAGGAAACAACGGGTGATTGAACGACCCGTTGTAGGATTGAACGACCCATATTTTAGGTCATTGTGTGAGCCGAGGCCTAGTCTAGACAGTGCAAAGCACGAGTAGACACCATGAGTCGTGGTATCCTCCAACGACCCGTAGGGTAGTCTGTTGTTTGGTCTAGTGAGTAGTTTTTCTGCAATTTCAGTATGGGTATTTCCATCATTCCAATGTTCTAGGGGCCTATACTACATCGTTTAAGGCTCGTTTTAGTGGTTTTAAGGAGGGGAAAACCTATTCTAAGTTATTTCTTTCCATGCATGCAAACTTGAGAGGTCGAAGAAGTGATTCAAGGCTAGATTTCAAGGTTTCAATCTAATTTCCTCTTGGGCAATCAGGGAAGTGGTGGAATCTATCCCTTCTAAGTATGTAGGATTATGAGTGGGTTTTTCCTTCCTCACCCATGCCCGATCTCTTTCTAAGTATGAGGAATTCCTATGATTAAGCTATGGGGTTTTTACCCAATTGCATAATTCTTCAATTTCTATACATGGGTACGATTAGATAATATTTCTGTTGATGAATTGTGAAGCTTGGGCAGGTTTTTAAATTGTTTTCAATCAAAATTGTGTTTCCTAAATTATGAAATAAAATGCCCATGGATGAGAAGTTTATGAAAGAAGAGAATGATGATGAATGTATGATGATGAGGAGATTTAATGATGAAAAGCATATTTCTAAAGTTACCCATGATTATGATATTGTTTTCAAAATAATTGAGTAGATCCAAACATGATAAAGTTTTGGGAAAGACCCTTATATCGAGTATGATGATGTAGTATTTCTAAAGTAAGCTTACCACATGGTTTTGGAGTAGATGCTCCCACTCTCTTTGAGCTTGTGGCATGTTCGAAATAAATCTTCTCATATGCATGAATTCATAATTAAGATGTATGTTATCATTGAGCTTCATTTTCTTATGATGTTGGTTGTATGCATGATTTCATTATTGAGCTTTGCCAAATGACAATGTTGAGCTTCGTTTCATACAATGTTGAGTTATGCTTTATTTCATCTTTGAGCTTCATCGATAGATAATGTGAGCTTCATTATATACGATGTAGAGCATTGCATGTCTTGGGAGAAGAGTCTAGCACCGAGCGGGCTAAGGGTGGACCACCCTATGCCCCAGAAATACGCGGCAACGTAGGTTGATACTATTATGTTATTGGGACCTCCCTTGTGAGCTATCCCCGACCCTAATGGCTCATGAGCTTGATATCGATATTATGGTAGTGTCCTTAGTCCTGGCAAGGTTTTGGACGGCTCTGCTCACTTTAGTGTGATAGCCGGGATCATATAAGCTCTATCGTGGTATGTTAGTTAAGTGACGAGTCTCCCATTGTCTATATGATTCAGATTTGCATATTCATTACTCATGGTTATTATTTTACACATGCATGATCTAAAACTAAGGTTTGACTCATTGTTCATCTTTTCTTATAAATGTCATGTTTCATCTTTGAGTCATTCGAGTTAGTTAGGAAGTTATGAAGCTATGCATTGTCATATTATGAAAAAATTACGATTTCAAAATGAATGCATGCAGTATTTCCTCTTATATTTGAAAGTTTATGATATGTTATGAAGTGTTTTAAATGATTTACTTTACTTAAGAGATTTTACTTACCTTGCATACTCGGTATATTCCACGTGTTGACCGCATACTCTCTATGATGTATCGGTTCATGATACATGACCCAACTCCCACGCTCAGCACCGCTCATAGTTGGTTGTCAGAGTTAGCCCCTACTTGGTTGGTGAGTCCTCATCCTTCTAGGGCTGGACTTTCAGTTTCCTTATGTATTTTCAGCTTCAGTATTGTTGAGTTAGTTGTGGTCTTGTCCCATCAACTCGTCTAAATTAGAGGCTTTTCAGACTTTGTATGTGTTTAGCTTCGGATACTTATTCTGATGTCATGTTGAGTTAGACTTCCACTGAGTTTATATTGATGATTTCGTCAGTTTATCGGATGAGTTAGATGTATGCTTATGCCATGGATTGACTTGGGATCTCTCAGGGTCCCTTGTCCCGTGTCTACGATCCAGGCCTCCGTTTGGGTCGTGAAAATCGAACTATGGTAACAGTTGTAGGACCATACATGTTGGTAATTATGACGACCTACTGGTTCACTTGGTTGGTCAAAGCTTGAGCGAGAATTTGGATAGCAGCCGTGAACTCCATAGGTGTCACTTGATCATCTTGAGAGGCTGCTGGAGCTGGTGGGGCTTGCTGGTCGGCGTTACTAGCCCTCCTTCCGTTTACTCTTCTAGGAGGCATTGTGAACTGAAAATGGTAGAGCACAAGCTAGAAGGACATTTTAGAGTTTCACATGCCACACACAATAAGAATCATGAAGAA
This sequence comes from Datura stramonium, assembly GCA_018107945.1. NCBI lineage: Eukaryota > Viridiplantae > Streptophyta > Magnoliopsida > Solanales > Solanaceae > Datura > Datura stramonium. The sequence goes on from JACEIK010000885.1 coordinate 126,195, forward strand.
AAGCGAATTTTCCTAAAAACTCCTTGTAGCCTCCCCCTCATAAGTGTGGTGTGATTTAGAACCATGAAAAGGACTCTACTTGATGCAACTTTCAGACATCCTAGGAAACTCTAAACCTGAGGCTCTGAAGCCAAGTTTTTCAAGACCCGAGTCTACACCCTAGATGCCATACGATACTTAGAGTTATAAGTGATCCCAAGCTAACTCATGGCATAGCATATTATTGACATACTAGATCGGAGATAGAAAACTAAGCGAAAGCTACTAATGAATAAACAATATTTTATGAGAAAAGATAAAATCTAAAAAAAACCTGATGTTTTGAACAACACTGATAAATACAAGATGAATGTAATTCTACAGAGTCCAAAATCCTCTACAAAGAGACGAGTTGCTAGGACAAGCCCCAAGCTTACTCTAAGTCTGAAAAACTGAACTAGTACTACTAAAATAGAAAGAACAGCTCCGGTCCTCAGAAAATGAGAACTCACTAATAGAACACTACTAAATATTACTAGTGAAGCTAACTGCGATACTAAGGCTGGGTACCTGTGTCTATATCAAAAAATGATATAGAATAAAAAGTATGCGTCAATACATGGAATATACTGAGTATGTGAGATATCAAATAAAATATAAAAGTATTAATAATACATAAACTGGGATGATATGACATGAAATAATCATGCCCGAATCATAAGTGCTAGAAGAGTCTGAAAATCTAAGAAAATTCTATAATAACTGAAAATTCTTAAATTAAAGCCATAAACATATCTGAAATTGGTAATACTAGAGTGTGAACTATGACTTTAGGAGTTCCTATTAACCGAAAAATATCCACGTGAGCTAGACATGGAGTTCAATGTCTACTGCCGATCGATAAGGCCATCGTACCTTGCCAGGGTATAGTAATTGGATTGTGTGATCACTAATTGTAAAACCCATTCAGGTTAAATACTATGATGGCACATAGTTCTGGGAACCTGGGTGTGCTAAACCCTGGCCTGGTTGGTGCTAAGTACTACTCCTAATTGATGATACATAATAAATATATATAACTTAACTATATTGATAGCTCGAAATAGTTTCCTAAGGTTACGTCAAAACTACTTATCTGGAAGTTTCCCGAGAGACTAAGGAACCTAATAAATAAGGGTATTTGAATATACTAATAAACTAATAATATAACTATTAGGTACTGAAACTGATAGAAGCATTGTAAAGAAACATTTCACAATTCCATGAGAAAACCAGGAGAAATTCAATATCATGTGAAACATACTATAGTACTAAAGATACTAACATGAATATATAGTATGATAGTCTGACATCATAGAAACATAGGGGATTTCAACAATTAGAAGGAAAGCCCTATGTCATGATTTCTAGAATTTCAAAGCTAGGGTTATTGAAATCTAGACACATTAGGGTGGAAGGAGACCCTTGTTGAAGTCCCACATATATGATGGAGAATTCCCTGAGAAAACACTTGAAATCCTGAGAAGTGAGTGGAAGCCTTCGTTCTTGCCTTGAAATGCCTTTTTGAGTTCTTACAGTGAAGTTCTGAGTGTTGGAGGGGAGAATGAGGGGGAAATGTCAACTAATCCCTCTAAATTACCCCAAGAATACCCCGATAGGACGTAGTTTAAGAGTAAAAATAGTGGAAAGTTACAAAAATACCCCTAGAGAAAATGTTTGAAAAACTGCCATCCGAATTCTATGGGTCACACAACAAGTCGTTGGTTGTGACCATGACTCATTAGGATCAGTCGTTGGTCTTGGGTCTAAAAATTCCAGTTTCTCAGTTTTGACCGATAGTTGGAAGGGATGACCCGTCATGAGGATATGACAAGTCGTCAAATCCAGTCATGGTCATTGGAAAATATTTGAATAATTCTAAACCTCTCCCAACGGACAGACAGAACCATCCGTTATATTATACAACGGGTCATTGTGTCCACCTGTGGTCACTAAAGTGAACTTTAACACTTTCTGAATTTCATCTAACTGCTAGTTAGGATGAGTCGTTACATCAAACAACAATTCGTTGCAGGGCTCATTATTTTGGGGGAGGATTTGACAAATTTTTGGACTTGGTCATAACAGGTGACTTGATGACTCATTACTTCATTGAAAGAGTAATTATATATCACGTTAAGTCTGGGGGATGAGAATTGCAGAGGTTGACAATGACTCTTCTGATGGGTTGTTGGTTCTGACAATGACTCATCTGATGAGTCATTTTGAGAAAAGTTTTTTGGTTCCCTGCTGTTTTTAATTCCATGTGTAGGGTTTGGTCTTAAGAATTTTTGGGATGTTACACTGCTAGAGAAAAATTCTTTTAGAGTGCTGGCTAAATAGATTACTCAGACGGATGACCCTTTGGGTCAGGACCCTACATGAAGATATCCACTTGGAACATAAGGGGTCTGAATCAGCCCCTTAAGCAGAAGAAGTTGAAGCTCTTTATGAGGATGCAAGAAATAGATGTAATGTGTATTCTAGGGACACGAGTGAAATAACACAAAGACAGTCATATAATAAGGAAGGTGGGGGTAGGCTGGTCGCACTACTGCAATTACCCACTGGCTTACAATCGGAGTTTTTGGTTACTATGGAGACCTAATGTGCAGGTTCAGGTAGTGAAGGTTCATGAACAATTCATTCATCCAAGTAAAGCATTCACATCCTATATAACAGTGGTTTATGTATAAAAATGAGGCTATAAACTGTGAAAATCTGTGGCAAAAACTCATCCAGATTAGGAGTTACACCCAAACTAAATGGATTTTTTGTGCTCACTTTAACTGTGTGTTATCATCTGAAGATAAATTGGAACCCCTATTCTTCCTTCAAAAACTAAAGCCTTTAGAAAATTTATTGACACAATACATCTAACAACTTTAAAGGCTAAGGAATGAAATTTCACATTTTGTAGCAAGCACCAGGATAACTGCAAAGTTTACTCTAAGATTGATTAGGCACTAGGAAATTTCAAATGGATGACTAAGTAAGGGTATGTAGAAGTTGAATATCTATCATGGGGAGTTTCTGATCACTCCCCTGTTTTCATTCATATTTTTCCTTTCGCTATATCGAAGCCTAAATTATTTAGATTGTTCAAGATAGTTATGACTCAACCTGATTTCACTAGAGTTCTGGAAGAATCTTGGGGGCAATAGTTCTTGGAAACTCACCAATACAATCTATGGATGATGCTCAGACCCTTGTAAGATGGACTAAGAGGTTTAAATATGTATAGGGCCTCATATAGTCAAAGACTTCAAATAGATAGGCAAGGATTGGAGATCACTTAGCAAAAACTAGCTAATCTCCCTCTTTATTCTACACTAATTGAGCAGGAAAAGGCCTATCAGGATGACATTGTCAAGTGGATCAAGGTGGAGGCACATGCATTAAAACAAAAGTCCAAAGTGTACTGTATTTCTAGTGGTGATGCCAATACCAAGTTCATTCATGCACAAGTAAATATGAGGTCCAATTCAAATGCAATCTCTTTAGTATATGATGCTTATGACACCAAAATTTATGATACCAACAAGATATAGGAGGAATTTATATACTTTTTCTCAAAGCTCTTGGGCTCAACTGCTACTGTTTTACCCAGACCAAATATGGAGTTGATCAGAGGGGGCCTTGTTTGAAACATGCACAGAAATGTCAACTGATTGAGCCTATTACTGATTAGGAGGTGCTTAAGGCCATACAAGGTATGCCATTTGAGAAAGCCCCTGGTGTTGATGGATTTCCTAGTGATTTTTTCATACATGTCTGGCCTTTGATAAGCAATGATGTGCGAAAAACTATAAAGGATTTTTTCCACACTGGCATTATCCTCAAAGATTACAGTAGAAACTTTATTACCCTTGTCCAATAGATGTTCTAACCCCTCTTATGTTAGAGACCATAGACCTATTGCCTACTGTACCTCTATGTATAAGATCATTACAAAGGTTATAACCAACAAAATCAAGCAGGTTATCTCGCATATAGTCAACCCCTCTCAAACTGCTTTCATTAAGGGGAGGAGCATTTTTGACAACATTTTGTTTAGCCATGAGCTTTTAAAATGGTACACTAGGAAGGATTTATCCCCCAAGTGTGTTATGGAAGTGTTGATCTCAATAAAGCCTATGAATCTATTGAATGGAGTTTCTTGAGGAATGTTCTAGCTAACATAGGCTTCCCTTTTAAATTTATTATGTGGATTATGGAATGCATCTCCTCAGTTCCTTATTCTATGGTAATAAATGGAGGATTATCCCAACCTTTAATGGGGAAGAGGGGGCTTAGGTAGGGAGACCCTATGTCCCCCTACCTGTTTGTGATTGCAATGGAATACCTGTAAAGAGAACTGTCAATGCTGAAAAATGATAAAAACTTGAAGTACCATCCTAGATACAAGGGGTTGTGGGTCATGCACATATTCTTTGTAGATAATGTCTGGTTTTTTTGTAAGGCAGATATCCAGTATATTAAGCTATTACAGGGTGCTTTCACAAAGTTTTCAGAAGGATCTGGACAACAAGAAAACATAGAAAGATCTGCATTTACTTAGCTGGTGTAATAAATGCATTGAAGCAAGAGATCTTGATAACTCTGCTCTATACAGAAGGTGAAATTTCTCTTCAAGAACTATTTACATGCCCAAGTGATATGTTATACCGTATTTTGAGACATGTTTGCTAAAGAAATTAAGCATATTCTCATGTATTTTATGTATATGTGTGTGCATGGACTAACCTACATGATTAACTTGTTTTATAGGTGAAAATACTAAGGAGGAAGCTAATTATGAAGTTAAATACACAAGAATAGAGTTGGGATTGAAGCACAAAGAAGTCGCTTGAAGGTGAAAAGAAGTTGAGGCTGTCGCACCTAGCAGTGAACTAGGCGTCGTGCCACGACGAGACATGCGCGTGCGTGAGGGGAAGGCAACAACAGCAACACACGATGGCACCGTGACACGCCTGGCATTCCGCGCGACCAGTGGCGAGCCAAGCTGGGTGACGTGCACTAGTACCATGCCGATGTATAACATTCTAGTGAGCTGTCGTGATGGCTCTGTGTCATGCCAATGGTTTTCCGCAATGGGTAGCTTGGCACGGAGCTTGTCCATATGACCAATCATTGTAATTTCTCAGTTAGTATAAATTGAAGACTTAGTTATTTTATTTCATATCACGATAATATTCTGGAAAATACAGAAGGAGCAAAAGAAAAAAGAATGAAACTCCACCTAGGGTTTGTAAATTCTTTATTATCTAACTCTTGTTCTTACATGAATTGTAATTTTAATGAATTCTTGTATTAGTGATAACACTCAAACCACACCTCTTACTGAAGTGAGAAGTGTACGTTGTCAATAAACAACCCAACTAGAGGTTGGGGTCGAACCCACAGGGAATAGGGAGACTGGATTATAACTGGTAATTGAACTTGTGAGGTAGTTACTTCAAAATAGGGGGATTCTAAAGAAAATCAATAATAAAAACAAATATTAAAATTCTGGTGTTAAGTAAATATCAAAGGATAACTAGGATTTGTGTAGCCTATTGGTTCATAACTGCTTTGGGTATACACTAGTGATTATCACCAATAGTTACTTATAGAACTGATAACTTAGATTCATTCAAACGACCGACCAGTCCCTATTGAATGACTATACTCAATCACTCAACCAAGTCTCATGAGCGGTTTCAAACTATCCATTATCACTAAGTTCCAGATATAACTATCTTGCGATCACAACTCAAGTTAATACAATGATCATCAAGATCAAGGCTCCGTTGTAACAATTTTTTCCTAATCTCTACCTCTTCGACCAAAGAAAGTAAAGAATTCGGGCACTTCCTAACGTTGCACATCGTTGAGAAATGTTTAAGCCTGAAGATAATACAATATAATGTTTGTATTGGTTTTAAGATCACTTTGTGTAACCCTAGCTTGGTAATTCACCATGGTTCCCACAACCCTAGCTATGGAGGTTTTAACCTCTCATAGTTGTAAGGTTGTGATTTGCATTCATGATTAAGAACATAAATCAATACTTACAAGAATGAATGAGAAAAACACTTCCTTTAATTACTCAGCAAAATCTTGAAGAACAAGTAGCAAGAACAAGATAAATTCAAGGAACAGTTGATCAAAAGTTTAATCAACTCAATTCCCCTACAAAATCTCCTCTCCTTGTCTTTTTGTGTCTTTCTTAAGTGTCTACTACTGTCTCTCTGATTGTCTCTAAACGTTCTCTTACTTGTTTTTCACTTCTCTCTGATTGTCTCTAGAAAAATAAAATCTAAAACGTATTTATACAGACACAAAAATCCTTTTCCTAGGCTAACTGGATGAATTTCCATATCTAGTGCCGCAGTCGTCATGAGCCAAGTTATGATCCATAGCATCTTCCTACGACTTATAGCTGTCTGTCGTACCTTGTATTGTTGGAAGAATTTCAGCTAAGTGTTGGATCCAGGTACGATTCGTACCTCCTTCATACGACCCATACTGAGCTCCCATAGTTTAATTCTGAAATTTTTGAATTCTTCTGAAGTTCAATATGACCGTCATTGTACAACTCGTACCTTCTTCCCATGGGTCGTACATTCCTTCCATAGCAGGAGTTAGTAGTTTTATGCAAATTTTCTGAATTTTGTCATGATTTCTTCATCACGACTCGTACCATCTTGGTACGATTCATACTGAGACTCGTACATTGCCTCTTTGCACCTTATGCCTTCTGCAACTTTTCATGGCCCTCAGTACGACTCGTACTGTGGTCTGCACATTAAGCCTATTTTGCATCTTTCAAACTTTCTTTTGCCATTTTTAGGTCCAACATCAATTCATCCTACAATCAAAGGAAAAGTACCTTATATCCACATAAACATACCTAAGTTCATGCTATTTTCTTAGTTTTGAGTGTCGAAAGTGCAGTAAATCCACAACACATCAACACTCTCAACTTAAGACTTTTGCATGTCCTCGGGCAAAGAAATGAAAAACTAAAACACGACGCTCAACAAGAAAATAGACTTAAGATACTACAGTCAATACTCACCAAACTTGCACTTTCTATACAAACTCTATTGACCATTTCTCATGGAACAACATCAGCTAATGTATTACAAGAAACCTCAAAACATCATAAACAAGGATCAAAACATGTCATACATCTATCAATAGGCAATCAAGTCATCACTAATGTTTTTCACACAAACTAATGATAAATGAAAACATAATCCATGTACCCTCACACGAATGAAGTCCCCACTCAGATATGAGATGTCAAATATAATATGGGACTAAACATGTAAGGAACTCACTCTCACAAAGAAGTTACAAGTATTATGTGTCAGATACCATAGGCTTTCCCTTATTTTCTCTGCTTTGGTTTTTCAGATGGTCGGGCTAGGATCACTATAGGACTTGATATGGCTTGTAATGTAGGCTCAGGGATGGACATGGTAAAGATGAATGATTTTATAAGTGACTATTCCTTCCTTGGAACTACATACATTGGCTACACCATTCACCTAATTCACCTTTTTATTCTTTCATTCCCCTTTTTCTCCTTTTTATTAACATTTGCATGGGTGTGGTGAGTTTTCAACTTTTTTCAACATTTTCACAATTTCTTTGATCTTTATTTATCAATATTTACAGCATTTTTCATCCAAAACATTTCATCTCACCACACCTCATTTTTCACCATTTCTTTCTTCTCTTTTCTTTTCCTTTCTTTCGTTCCCACATTTTATGCACCCCTACTATAGCCACCCTAAACTTAAGTCTTTCGCTTATATTGAGCTTCACAATATCCAAGGAAGGACCAGGGTCAAAACAGGTTCATTACAAAAAATGGATACGATTAATCAGTAAATCAAAGAAATCATGGTCTACTAAGGCTCAAACTTTGGATCAAGCGATTCATGCAACTTTTGGTAGGGTAATATTGGCGAAAAGTGAGCTAAACAAAAATGTCCTATGATAATATCCTAACCAACCATCCTTAGCCTATGGAGAGACCAACCAAGAAAGTTCTAGATCTACACCACAATACCGAACTGACTAATATACCTCACTTACACATGGTACATGAACTATATTCACCTCACCTGTCTTGTTTATACATATATTAACAAAACTACTCATGTTGAAAAACTAAATAAGATCCACATCAATCATGCATGTTGTCACAAATACATAGCTAATGCATCAAAAAAAAATTTTTAAACAAGGTCAATTTTTTCAAAAATCAAAACTAGTGCATTTTTATTGGATAAGTACTCCTAAGATACTTTTTAATTAAACAAAAATCACAGATTAAAAAAAATCCTACACGTGCCGATTCTACTAGATAGCATATCTGAGGGAAAAGAAACACGGCAAGAAAAACCCTCAGATGAACAAAATTCCCAAATATCAAAAGAACACCCCCTCCCCTTTTGAAAATTAAGCTTCACCCCAGAAGCATCATCTAGAGGAACATAGGGAAGACAACACACTTGGGCTACTCAGACTTTACCTTCCATGGGTTGCCTCCCATGCAGCGCCTGATTTAACGTCGCGACACGATGTAAATCTCTTGACTACTCAAAATTAATCAAGTGATTCATACTCATCTTCTAGTGCTGAGATCACACTAAATTCCTTAGGTTGCTTCATTGTCTTGCAAATGTTGAATGTGACCTCTTCTTAATTCAGCCTAAACTTCAACAGGCCAGCTTCCACATCTACTAGAGCTCTTCAAGTCACAAGGAATGATCGCCCTAAAATGATGGGGACCTCATAATCAACCCCGCAATCCAAAATCACGAAGTCTGCTGGGAATATAAATTTATCTGCCTTGACCAGCACATAGATCAGGATGCCCACCGACTTCTTAACTATTATGTCGGCCATCAGTAGTCGCATGTTAGTTGGTGTGGGGGCTCCCAATCCTAATTTCTTCAATACGGCCAAGGGAATCAAATCAATGCTAGCTCCCAGATCATAGAGTGCCCTTGCGAACTCAACATTGCCAATCATACATGGTATAGTGAAGGCACCTGGGTCCTCCTTTTTCTGTGCTAAGACCCTTCTAGCTATGGCACTGCAGTGATGCACATTGTTAATAGGCTCATAGCTCACAGATTTCTTCTTTGTCACCAGGTCCTTCATAAACTTTGCATATCCTGGCATCTGCTCTAATGCTTCGACCAATGGTATGTTCACAGACAGCTGCTTAAGCATTGAAAGGAATTTCTAGAACTTACCATTCTCCACCTTCTTATTCATCCTTTGGGGGAAAGGTGGTGGTGTTCGTGGGATAGCTTTCTGCACTTGCGTTGTCCCTTTATCCATGTCAGGTTCCTTCTCACCTCTCAGGGCCTCTTGCAACTCACCAGTCTCTTTCTCAGAACTTGTGTCATCACCCTCCATTATGCTCTCTTTCTTCCACTCAACTTTAACTGTAAATGGGGCGTTAACTATGGTTTTACCACTCCTAGTCATCACTGCCATGTAATATGCATCATTTTTCGAATTTTAGACAATGTTGCTGGGTAGTGTACCCTTTTGTCTAGGGTTCATTGATGCTGACAGTTGCCCAAGTTGGTGTTCAATTTGCTTGATGGAGGTAGCATGAGATTCCACTTTTGACCCATACTTGACAAGTCTCCTCGGATTTCCTTTAGCTGGTCATCAGTGGAACTCATGTTTTTCAATATCTCGGCCATCATGCTTTCCAACTTTGATTGCCCAGCCTCCCCTTCTCGTGCATTGGGAGGCACATAGAATCTATCCCGTTCATTGCGCTATCCATCATTTAGCCTCTAATCTCCTTCGCGCTCACGACCTCGGCTCCTGTCTATGAACCCGTTTCTATTGTAGTTGTCGCTATACTGGTTCCAACCTTGATTTCCAGAACCTTGGTGCCAATTGTCTTGTCTAGACGCTTGGGTGTTGGTTCGGAAACCCGCCACCTGGATATCCAATAAGTTTGCCTCCTCCTAAGAATCAGAGTAATCAACTCCTTGCTCCCTTCCTTGAGTACCCACTGCATTGACCTATTTGGCTCCGGTTCCCATAACATTCTTTGTCAGAAAGTCCAATGATGTGCGCATGTGAGCCAACTCCTGGTCGCACTCTTCTTCTTTTCTTCGTTGGTCTGTAGTCAAACCAACAACATATGTGCCCGCCACTGCATCAGCCTCCCTTGTATGCCAGGTCCTGTTTGTCTTAGTCACCCTATCAAGAATGGTGGCAGCTTGCTCCCAAGTGTGACTCATCAACGCTCCTCCATCTACCGTCTCTGCAACTGCTTGGTGCTATTGTTCAGAGACATGTAAAAATTTTCCAACAAACTATCATATGGGATTTTGTGGTTGGGGCACTTAGACAACTTCTTTTTGAATCTCAACCAAGTTTCATGAAGTGCCTCAGTCTTGATCTATCGAAAATTAAAGATCTCATCTTTTAGCTGTAACATCCTGGATGGGGGAAAGAATCTCACCAAAAAGGACTATTTAAGCTCCCTCCAGTTGGTTATGGAGTCGTTGGGCAACTCCGATAACCACAAAGTAGCTTCCCCTGATAGAGAAAAAGGGAAGAGTTTGAGCCATATTATATCCTGGCTTACTCTGGGCAACCTATACACCTTGCATATTCCTACGAAGTTCATTAAGTGTAGGTTGGAGTCATCTACTACATGGCCACTGAACACCCCTTTCATGTTTAGAAACTGAATCATGGTGCTAGTAATGTCGAATTCATCCCCAGCGGGCAATGGTGGTGGCACAATTACTCTAGTCGACCTGACTTCATCAATGTTTGGGTCATCATCATCATTAAAGAACTAAGGGGCAAATCTATGAGCTCTGTTTCCCCTCCCTTGTCGACCAGCATTTACCACTTCATCTCTTTCATCTTCTGCATGCTGTAGTGCAGCTTGCTGAGCTAGCTCGGCTTGCCTAGCTTCTTCAGCTATGCGGGCCTCTCTTTGCTTGTGGTTTTTCATGTTACTCAATGCTCTTTCGATTTCTAGATTTAATGGAACAAGGGGATATCCTCTACTCCGAGTGCTTGGCATTCACCGGAGAACAGCCTGTGGGTATCAAAAAACAAAAATAAACGTAATTAAAGAAATAACTACCAAAAAGTTAATTACAAGCTAATAACCTTGTTTTAGCCGTATTCCCCAGCAACGGCGCCACTTTTTGATAACTCTCAAACCACACCTCTTACTGAAGTGAGAAGCGGAAGTTGTCAATAAAGAACCTAACTAGAGGTTAGGTTCGAACCCACAGGTAATAGGGAGACTGGATTATAACCGGTAATTGAACTTGTGAGGTAGTTACTTCAAAATAGGGGGATCCTAAAGAAAATTCAAAATAAAAACAAATATTAAAATTCTAGTGTTAAGTCAATATCAAAGGATAACTAGGATTTGTGTTCCCCATGGGTTCATAACTGCTTTGGGTATACACTCGTGATTATCACCAATACTTACTTATAGAACTGATAACTTAGGTTCATTCAAATGACCGACCAGTCCCTATTGAATGACGATACTCAATTACTCGACCAAGTCTCATGAGCGGTTTCAAACTATCCGTTATCACTAAGTTCCAAATATAACTATCATGCGACCACAACTCAAGTTAATACAATTATCATCAACATCAAGGCTTCGTTGTAACTCTATTTTCCTAATCTCAACCTCTTCGACCTAAGCAAGTAAATAATTCGGGCACTTCCTAACGTTGTTCACCGTTAAAAAACGTTTAAGCATGAAGAGAATACACTATAAGTGTTTGTATTGCTTTTAAGATCACTTTGTGTAACCCTAGCTTGTTAATTCACCATGGTTCCCACAACCCTAGATATGGAGGTTTTAGCCTCTCATAGTTGTAAGGTTGTGATTTGCATTCATGATTAAGAACACAATACTTACAAGAATGAATGAGAAAAACACTTCCTTTAATTACTCAAAAAAATCTTGAAGAACAAGTAGCAAGTACAAGATAAATTCAAGAATCAGTTGATCAAAAGTTGAATTAACTCAATTCCACTACAAAATCTCTTCTCTCCTTGTCTTTTTGTGTCTTTCTTACGTGTCTACTACTGTCTCTCTGATTGTCTCTAATGGTTCTCTTACTTGTTTTCACTTCTCTCTGATTTTCTCTTGTAAAATAAAACCTAAATACAGACACAAGACTCCTTTTCCTAGGCTATCTGGATGAATTTCCATATATGGTGCCACATTCATCACGAGCCTAGTTATGATCCGTAGCAGCTTCCTACAACAAGTAGCTGCCTGTCGTACCTTGAAATGTTGGAAGAATTTTGGCTAAGTGTTGGATCCAGGTACGATTCGTACCTCCTTCATACGATCCGTACTGAGCTCCTGTAGTTTAATTCTAAAACTTTGGAATTCTTCTAAAGTTCAACATGACCCTCATGGTATGACTCATACCTTCTTCCCACGGGTCGTACATTCTTTTCTGTAGCAGGAGTCAGCACTTCTATGCAAATTTTCTGAATTTTATCACGATTTCTTCCTCACGACTAGTACCAGCTTGGTACGATTTGTACTGAGAATCGTACATTGCCTCTCTGCACCTTAATCCTTCTAGAACTTTTCATGGCCCTCATTATGACTCGTAGGTCCTTCCTACGGCTCGTGCTGTGGTCTACACATTAAGCCTATTTTGCATCTTTCAGGCTTTCTTTTGCCATTTTTAGGTCCAACATCAATTCATCCTGCAATCAAAGGAAAAGTGCCTTCTATCCACATAAACATACCTAAGTTCATTCTATTTTCTTTGTTTTGAGCATCAAAAGTGTTGTAAATCCACAACACATCAATTAGCATGAGTTGCTAAGGCCCATCATCTTAGGTTAAGGCCACAAGACATGAATGCAATTGCATAAATTCTTCTTTGGTTCAAGTTTCATTTGTTGTTAGTTCTTGAATTCTTTGTTGATTATCATTTTAATGTTTGATCAGCATTAAAATGCAATTGTTAAGCGTTGGAAAAACTCAACAAAGAGAAACCTAGGTTAGAACTAGGGATTCAAGAAGTGAGTTCAAAGTCTTCAAGACTTGATTGGCGGTTAGTATAGAAATATACCTAATTTGCCTTGCTTGGTTATAAAATGGGAATATAGCTAGGCACCTATTTAGAATTGTCACATCACCGCTCGTAGAAGTAGTTATGAACTAAGTTATGTTAAATGGTTAGAGGTTCCAAAGTCCATTACCAAGGGCATTAACCCCGTATACCACTCCACATAGTTAATTGCTCATGAATTAGTGCGCCACATCCCTGCTCAATGATTTAGTTATGAGACTAATTTGTTGTGCTTAGAGGCTCGAAAGACCATGAACATTGCTTTAATTTGTGAGACAACGAATGAAGTGATATACTTCAACTAATTTGAATATAGCATTGCATGATTGTTAGGCCTTAACTCTGGATTCTTCTAATTATTATTTTTTCCAATTATTTTGTGATCACCTTAGATTTAGAAAAACAAATCCAAATATTTGAAATCAACACTTGTGAAATTTGAATTAACACTTGAACTTGATAATTCGCTAAATAGACTAGTACCTATGGGTTCGACATACGGATCTTCAAGAGTCCCTATATTACTTGTACGACCGTGTACGCTTGTGTGTGCACTGGGGCACAACAAGTTTTTGGCACCATTGTCGGGGACTGGCAACTTTTGGTGAATTTTTGTTTTTTGGGTTATTTTTATTTCTCTTACGTGTTAAAAATCTTGGTCAAAGTCTGTTAATTTGAAGGTAACAGATTTGTCCTTGCCACAAGCTGGCAAGGAATAAATACTTGGTGGAAGCGTACTCCGAGCCTGAGCGACAGTTAAATCTATTAAGGAGGGAAGTTCTTCATAGCCTGATTCTACTAGTTCTAGAGGATCCACTAGTGGAAAATCCACCAGCTGAATAGGAGGAAGTGTTGCAAAAAATAATGGCAGCTAGACCAGTTTGTGAAGTGGCAATCCCACTCATGACAAATGTGACCTCAAGTATCTGCAGACCGGAGCCTGGAGGTCGATTCGAGTTAAAGAAGAATATGGTGCAGTATCTACACACAAGTGTGCAGTTTACAGGAATGACCCATGAGGACCCGCAGCAGCAGCTGCAGAACTTTCTGGAGATCAGTGACACCTTTATCCCCACCGGAGTGTCGATTGACTATGTGAGATTGATACGCTTCCCATTTTCACTTTTGGGAGAGGCGACGAGGTGTTTGAAGGTAGAGCCACCAAATTCCATCACTACTTGGGATGACCTGGCAAGGAAGTTCCTCATCAGATTCTTTCCCTCTGGCAAGACAACAAAAGTTAAGAGTGAAATACTTAGTTTCAAGTAGAGACCAGAGGAAAATCTTTACTTGGCTTGGGAAAGATTCAAGTCCTTGTTGAGAGACTGCCTGCATCATCAGCATTATAATGAAGTGTTAGCGCACACCTTTGTGGAGAGTCTAGACCATCACACTAAAATATTGCTAGACTCCGCATAGGGTAGGCAAGCACTTGAGAAGACTTATGATGAGCTATACACTCTTTTGAATAGAATATAACAAGGAAATCCAGAGTGGTGCAGTGATTCATCCAGATGGGCAGGCAAGAGAGCAGCGGGGTTGATTGAGGTCGAAAGTGTAAATTCATTGGCAGCTCAATTGCCTTTATTTCAGCATCAAATGATAACTCAATTCAGCAAGTTGCGTATGGCACAACCACAGACACAGGTTCATATAGTTCAACCAGCTCCTAGCTAGTGTGAGATATGTGGCAATAGTGGGAACAATGCAGACTCATGTGGGGCAAATCCAGAGTCTGTGAACTTTGTAGGTAATGTGGAGAGGAATAATTAGAGTTTTGGGAATACCTACAACCAACACTGGCAGAATCAACCAAATATCTCTTGGGGTGGTAATTAGAGTCAGAGTTATAATAAGCCATAGCAGCAGTAGTACCAGCAACAAAGCAGGAAGAATAGTGGCTAGCCTAGAAACATTAAGGAGATGTTGCATAAAATCATGGCAAATTAGACCCAGATGGCAGCCAAACAGGCCAAGATGGCCTCATATCTTAAAAATCAGCTGCTGGTCACCAGAAACTTTGAGAAGCAGGTGGGTCAGTTAGTATCTTCTCAACACAATAGACCTCAGGGGGGTTTACCCAGTGACATTGACACAAACCCGAGGCAGGTAATGGCCATCAGTTTGAGGAGTTGCAAGCAGTTGGTTGATGCACCAAGGAAATAGAGGAAAAAATGAGGTGCACCCAGAGTTAGTCAGACCAGGTCCATCAGCTATGAAAGGAGATAATTAGAGTGTTGCAACACATAATTGAAAATTAGCATTGTAGCTATTACAGAGACCACCACCACCATTCCCAAGAAGGCTCAATAAGAGCAAGGAGGAGGCTTTTTTTCAGAAGTTCTTTCACATCTTCAAAGAACTTCACATAAGTTTTCCACTAATTGATGTTATGCAGGGAATGCCTAAGTATACAAAGTACTTAAAGGACATGCTGGCTAACAAAGTGAGGCTGGTGGA
>JACEIK010000885.1:141851-153442 GCA_018107945.1 Datura stramonium
CCAGGGAGTTTCACCCTCCTCATACAAATAGGTGAAACAGGCATAATAAGGGCCTTGTGTTATCTAGGGAAAGCGGTGAATTTAATAAACTTGGTTTGGGAAACCAAGGCCAACAAGAGTGATGTTGCACCTGGCAGACAACTCAACAGTTGGAAGTGGAAGGAGATTAATATGGACTTCATCACAGGGTTTCCTCGCAGTCATCGACAGTATGACTCCATTTGGATGGTTGTGGACAGGTTTACCAAAGCAGCTCATTTATCAAAACTACTTATTTAATGGAGGATTATGCCAAACTATACATCTAGGAGCTAGTTCGGTTGCATGGAGTGCCCTTTTCCATCATATCAGACAGAGGTACTCAGTTTACCTCCCAGTTTTGGAGGTCATTTCAAAAAGGACTCGGTACTCAAGTCAAGCTTAGCATAGCGTTTCATCCGCAAATCGATGTTCAGGTGGAGTGGACTATTCAGACTCTCGAGGACATATTGAGAGCGTGTGTAATTGACTTCAAGGGTAGTTGGGATGATCATTTTCCTCTTATTGCATTTGTATATAATAACAACTATCATTCCGGCATTCAGATGACTCCGTTTGAGGCTCTCTATGGGTAGAGGTGTAGATCACCTATTGGTCGGTTTGAAGACGGTGAAGCTGAGATGATCGAACATGATTCAGTCCATGCCACGGAGAAAGTTAAACTCATATAGGACAGGTTGAAAATAGCTGAGAGTCGCTAATAGTCTAATGCAGATGTGAGGAGGAGAGAGCTTGAGTTTGAAGTTGAGGATTGGGTGTTTCTAAGGGTGTCTCCCATAGCGGGAGTAATGAGGTTCGGAAAGAAAGGAAAACTCAGTCCCTGTTATGTTGGCCCGTACCGAATTGTGAGAAATGTGGGCAAGGTGGCCTATGAATTGGAGTTGCCCTCGGAATTAGCTTCCGTTCATCCTGTTTTCCATGTATCACTCCTAAAGAAGTGTTTGGGTGATCCAGCTCTAGTTGTCCCGGTGGAGAGTGTAGGTGTGAAGGACAGTCTCAGTTACAAAAAGGTTCCGGTAGAAATATTGGATCATTAGGTACTAAGTCTAAGGAGCAAAGAAGTAACTTCAGTTAAAGTTTTATGGAGGAGTCATCATGTTGAGGGAGCTACGTGGGAAGTCGAAGCTGATATGTTAGCTAAATACCCGCATTTATTCTCTTCTGGCTTAGTTTTTAGATTTAGGTATTAGTTTCCTCCTTAATACTCTATTAAGTTTCATGTTCAGCTCATGTACCTCAGTTTATTTCATATAAATATATGTATGTATGATTCATGAATTCAGTTCTATCATGTAGATCAAATCGGAGTCAGTCATTTCATCAGTTTTCAGCTTATGTGATCAGTGTTTCAGTATGATGATTGCATTTCTCTACTTTTCTGTATGATTTTCAACATTCGAGGATTAATGTTCCGAAGGAGGAGATATTTTATATCCCAAAATCCCTAAGATCAAACCCAGGAGTTGAAATGGAGAAAATAGGATTTGATGCACTAGGTCACAGAATAAGTCATCCTGTGACCCGTCAGGATGACTACGAGTCGTTAAGTGACTCGTGGTGAGGAAGTTTGACTTGTTGGAAGTTTTTCAAGTTGGGGTGACCATGGGTGTGACCATGAGTTATGGTCAGCCCCACGAGCCGTTAGGTCACCCGTGGTCAGTGATTCTTGAAGGGAGAGGATGTAATGGATAGTGCACTTAATGGGTCCTCACCACGACTCTTTGGGAAGCGCCACGAGTCGTGGTGTCTCCGTTGTGACCCCCCTGGTTATTCTGGCAGTGTAGAGGACGAGAAGTTACCATGAGTTGTGTTCACCAGTAACGACTCATGATGTTCCCCGTGGTGAGCTTCACATAAAGCTTTGGTAGTGCACAAGAAGACTGTGGCGGCGACTCGTGGTCAGAGGTAACGACTCGTCCTGTCCCTCGATTGGACTAGCAATCTGTTTTCCACTGTGAATTTAGTAAGGGCTTATCTGTAATTCCTATGATCCTAAGACCTAAACTATGTCGTTTTAAGTTATGAATAGTGAGTCTTAAGAGGGGTAAGTTCTTTCTAAGCTATTCCTATTCATACATACAAGCTTAGAGGGATAGAGAGGTGATCAAGCTTAATTTCTTTCAAGTTCTTCTCAATTCTTCCTCGGGCAATCATAGAAGTTGTAGAATAAGATTTTCTCAGGTATGTAGGATTATGAATGGGTGAAATTGTTAACACCCATGCCCAATTCCTCTCTAATTCATGAAATTCTATTGAGAATTCTATAGCGTTTTATCCCAATTCTTATGAAATCCTTATTATATATCTATGGGTTAATCCCTCTCATGTATAAATTCATGTTTTATGAATCATGGGCAGATTTTATGACTATTTCAAATTACAAACTTATGTATTTAAATTTTTACAAACTATTCCCAATTATGTATATGTCATGAAAGTTCAAGTTATGATTTCACTTTGATTTTGATGTTCATTAACCCATTATGATTTATGATTTATGATATGATTTCTCTCAAGTACTTACTATGAATTTATGAATGTCAAGTATATATGTTTTACGAATATGCGTGAACTTCATGATTTATGGATGTATGATTTTGGTTGACTCACGGGCCTTATTTTATGGCTAATTCACGTATTTCAAGCATGCTTATTATTATCATGATTCTAAAACTAGCCCATGAATCTCATGTATATTATCCTATGAGCACTATGTTTTGGGAGTTGTATTTAACACCGAGTAGACCTGGGGTCCAAGCATACCCCGAGTCTCAGAACTACGCGCTAACGTAGCCATGATGGGACCTCCATTGTGTCTCTCCCTTTGCCCAAATGGGCCTTTCAAGAGTGATATCACTCCTATTTCATGGTTCTACCTTTGGAAAGGTAAGAACACCCTCGCTACTAGGGCTTTACAGGTCGGGCTCCATGTGTGCTCATATGGGGTATGTCGGTTATAAGAATCTCCCATTATTCCTCCTTATTTATGCATGGTTATGATTATATACTTTGCCTGAAGTCGTGTTTAATAAATCTTTTCTCTTTTGAATATGATTATGAATGATTTACGAATGTTTTGAAAAGCTTGAGCCTTATGTTTACATTATGAGAGTTATGTTATGATCATGTTGTCCTACTCTTATGAACTCTTACGTGTTTTTAACTATCCATTTTACTTACCTTACATACTCAATACATTCCACATACTGACCATATACTTTATGCTATATCGTCTCACGATACAGGCTCCAACATCCAGGCTCAGTCCCACTAGTGAGATCTCCGAAGTAAGCTAATCTCAGTATCTGTTGGTGAGTCCTCATTTTGCGAGGGCCCTATTTTATTAGTTGTATTATGTCTTTCGATTTCAGACTTGTCGAGTTAGTTGGGGGTGTTGTCCCTTCAACACATAAGATATGTTAAAGGCTTTCAACTTTGCATAGTAATTAGCTTGTCATGTATGATGTAAATTCTAGTTCTAATGTTATGTTATGTTTAGAATTCCACTATGTTTAGTATGATTAATTTTTCGCTTTTACTGATTGAGTTAGATGTATGTTCATATCATGGGTCAACTTGGAGTCTCTCGGGGTTCCTTGTCCCGTATCTCGATCTGGGCCTATGTTCGGACCGTGACACAACTGTCTTGAGAGAAAACTAGTCATTAGAATTTTTTCGTTTTGAGCCCTTAACTAATTGAGCGCTTGATGCTTTTGTTGAGTTCTATACATGATTGTAAGATGCAAGTAGTTTTCATTGCGAAGCATGTTTAGTATAGTGTATCACTTTGTTTTAAGACATTTAGGCTCAGGAATGTCACTCTGTAGGCTTAAAGCTTAATTCAGAATTCATTTGATTAGTTTTGTTAAGAGTCTATTCAATCTATCTTTAATTGAGTAGGTGCACTAAGTGTAAGGCTTCTTTAGTATTCCATGATTTTATGTAGTGTTGAAAACTTGCTTGGTGTGTTTGCAAAACGAAATGAGAGATGTTAAATGTAAAAGATGATTTAGGCATTTCTTTGAATGAGCCTAATTTTCATCTTTTTTATTATCTACCTTAACGTCTAATCCTACTTAGCCCCATTGAGCATTTAGCCTATTCTATCCTAGCCACAATATAAGTTGAATCCCTTTCTTTCAATAAACTTGAATTTGATCCAAAACTATTAAGAGCTTGAGTGAAAATGCCAAAAAGAAAAGTTAAAAGAATGAGAATAGTGAAAAGGAAGGGAAATAATAGTTGTGGAAGTTTAAGAAAAGATTAGAGGTGAACTTGTTTAAAATGCATAAGTGTGGATAGGGAGTAAAAGATCACAAGAAGAAGAACATGTCTAATATGTGATTACTCTTTACTAATACGATATGTGTGCCTAATAAAGTTTGGAAACAAAAGAGGAAATTTATGAGTTGAAAAGAACAAGAGATGGAGTAAAAGAATAGAAGGTGATTAATGAGTGAATTGTGATGTATTAAAAGCGCTTAGGAATGATAGTCACTTTACTAGATTGAATAGTACCTACCCATCCCTTAGCTTACATTACAACCCGATAAGTCCTACTTTATCTTACTTCTAGATGTTCCTAAATTAGTGTTGAAACACTAAAGGAAAGCTTATGATTTAGTATATGTTTCATGTGAATTATCTTTTAGAGTGATATTAATTTTTATTCATATACCCATGCTTATAATAACTTGTAAAACTAGTGAGTGAAAATGGGTATCTCTCTTGTTATGAAGGGAAATGTTTGAGGAAGGATGAATTACGTGTCAGACTTCTTGATTAGTTAAATTGCATGACTTTGTTAAGGTTTCAGAGTTGGTTCTTGAGGCTAGGAGGTCTTTACTTGGTCATATGTGGATTTAATTTTGATGTATATAGCATGCTTTATTTTAAACTTGTTATCTGAACCAACCATTGTAGCCTTACCTTGAGTCGTCTTGCTTCAATTGGTTATGTGTGAGTCTTTCGTGTACATGAGATGTAATGGAGTTGTTTGAGGATGAACAAGGATTTAAGTGTGGGGTAGTGGTCTTGGGCATATTTACATGCACAAGTGCTATGTTATACCGTATTTTGAGCCATGTTTGTTAAGGAAATAAATCATATTCTCATGTATTTTATGTATATGTGTGTGCATGGACTAACCTATGTGATTAGCTTGTTTTATAGGTGAAAATACTAAGGAGGACGCTAATTATAAATCTAAATACACAAGAAGAGAGTTGGGATTGAAGAACAAAGAATTCGCTTGAAGGTGCCAGGAAGTTAAGGTTGTTGTGCCCAGTAGCATGCCACGCTGCCCATGCAGCGTTCTAGGCACCGTGCACGCACTCGAGGGCAAGGCAGCAGCAGTAGTGTGCGATGGCGCTGTGCCATGCCTGGTATTCCGCGCTACCAGTGGCATGCTACGCTGGGCGACTCGCACCAGTGCCATGCCATGCTATGCTGATATCCAGCATTCCAGTGAGCTATCGTTATGGCTCCGTGTCATGAAAATGATTTTCCGCGATGGGCAGCGTGGCACGAAGCTGGTCCATGCATGACCAATTGCAATTTCTCACTTTGTATAAATTGAAGACATAGTTATTTTATTTCATATCACGACATTATTTTAGAAAATATGAAAGGAGCGAAAGAGAGAAGAAGGAAATTCCATCTAGGGTTTGTAAATTCTTTCTTATTTCACTCTTGTTTTTTCATGAATTGTAATTTTAAAGTATTCCTATATTAGCATGAGTTGCCAAGGCCCTTCTTATAGGGTTGAGGCCACAAGACATGAATGCAATTGCATAAATTCGTCTTTGTTTCAAGTTTTATTTGTAGTTAGTTCTTGAATTATTTTTTGATCACCATTAAAATGCAATTGTTAAGCTTAGGAAAAGCTTGAAAGAGAGAAACCTAAGTTAGAACTAGGAATTCAAGAAATGAGTTCAAAGTCTTCAAGACTTGATTGGCGGTTAGGATAGAAATATACCTAATTCGCCTTGTTTGGTTTAAAAATGGGAAGATAGCTAGAGACCGACTTTGAATTGTCAGATCACCACTCATAGAAGTAATTGTGAAACTAAGTTAGGTTAAATTGTTAGAGGTTCGAAAGTTCATAACCAAAGGCTTTAACCCCGTTAATCACGCCACATAGTTAATTGGTCACGAATTAGGACGTCACATCCCCGCTCAACAATGTAGTTGAGACTAATTTATTCTGTTTAGAGACTCGAAAGACCATGAAGATTGCTTTAACTTTGTCAGACAACGGATGAAGTCATATATGTGAAATGAGTTAAATGTAGCATTGCATGATTGTTAGGCCTTAACCCTGGATGCTTCTAATTACTATTTTTTTCAATTATTTTGTGATCACCTTAGATTTAGAAACAAAAAGCCAAATCTTTGAGATCAACACTTGTGAAATTTGAATTAATACTTGAACTTGATAACTCGCTAAATAGACTTTCCTTTATGGGCTCGACATCCAGCTCTTCAAGAGTCACTGTATTATTTGTACGACCGCGCACGCTTGCACGTGCGCTGGGGCACAACATTCCACTCTCCTCTAAAAAGCATATTGTTGCTTAATGTAGTCCTTTTGTGGAGAAAATCACTAGTTGAATTAATTGTTGGACCACAAAGTTGCTACCATATGCTGGCAGAGTTCAGTTAATAAAATTTTTGATCTTTAGGATGCAAGTGTTCTGGACTCAAATTTTCATCCTGCCTAAGAAGGTGCTTAAGGAGATTGAAGCCACTTGTAGAGCCTTCCTTTGGAATAGCTCAACTATATCTTTAAGGAAAGCTTTGGTATCTTGGAAAAAAATAGGACTACCACAGGCTGTAGGAGGGTTAAATATCCTTAACATACAACAATGGAATCATCCTATAATACTCAGACTGTTATGGCTATCAATGGGAAAAAGGACTGTTTGTGGATAAAATGGGTATAGTCTTACTACATAAAAGGAAAGGCACTTGAAACATGTCCCATTCTGGGGATTACAACTTGGGTAGTGAAGAAGATCATACAGTCAGGGAACTATGTCATGCAAGCCCAACATTTGCAAGGTGATTTAACAACCAGATTGCTTGTTGTGATAAAGGATATAGATTCTCCATAAAGCTTATGTATAATGAAATGAGACCTCTCTTCAAAGGGTGCCTTCGAAGTCACTCATCCTACAGCAAAACATTCATTCAAGACACAAATTTATCTTTTGGCTGGCAGCATGAAGAAGACTTCCAACTGCAGAAAGGCTATTGAGATTTGGCATCTCAGTTCCACTAGAGTGTGTATTATGTGGAGAAAGGATAGAGAGTTTTGATCACCTATAATTTTCCTGGTCAGTGACTAAGGCAATATTGAGCATAGTGTTGAATAGACTAGGAGAACAAAGAATTATTAGTTGTTGTCAAGAGGAACTCCACTGGGTAAGCAGCTAGGCAAAAAGGAAGTGAGTAAAAGGCGCTACTGTCAGTTGTATGTTTGGTACGCTTATATATGTAATCTGGAGGGAAAGGAATGCCATTAGAGTCCAATCTCAATCTTTCTAGTGTGATCGAGTCTGATGAGAACTAGCTATTCACTTACACATTAGAGGTAGGAACATACAAAAGTGGTAATTTGTGCTGCAGCAACTAGTTGGAAATCCCTAAAGTAGTTTCTGGAGCTTATTCTCTAATTTAGTTGTTTCTTAATGTTTGAACAGTGTACTTAGAATATGATTTTTAATAGGCAATAGCTAGTTAGAGTTTTTTGTTTTAATTGCCTGTATCTATGAGAGGAGTTGGTGGTCTGCACCTTTCCTGGATTGTAATATTTACATACTATCAATAAAATTTTCTTACCAAAAAAAATACTAATGATTGATTCGTAGTAAAAGATTTTACAAACTAAAGAGTCGTGTCTTTGTCAGAGTAATTGTTGTATTGTCTTGTAGAACTGCTAGTCAGATGATGATTATGAAAGGGATAAATATATATGTGTGAGTGATTCACCCTTAAACTTATTTTGATAACATCTAAAATATATCCTTAATTCAAAGAATATACACGGCCGAAGTATCAAAATAAGTAATCCGACGAGTGCCGGGGTCGAATCCCACGAGGACTAGAAAATGATAATTTCAAGTTTGGATTGAGAAATTGATATTAGTTTGCACCACTTAGATTTAATATTAGAACAAATAAAATTGGGGGAGTTGAAATTTTCATAGAATTGTATTTGGTTGATTTAATGAAGCAAAAGAGCAAGATCAACTAAGTTGTCAATAAGAGTGCGAAATACTAGAGGTGCAGTGTAGATGAAATACTAACTAGATCGGTACATGTCAGGTCATCTTGTGAGTTCAATAAGTGTAAATAATCTTTAGAAGTGGGTAATCTTAGCTTCTCAGCCTATTGACTACTTCTAGCTAGATTTTTATCAAAGCTCTAACCACTACTAAGCTCAACTGATTTGATTTGTATTAGAACCTACACTATTCCTAGCTATTAGTTGCCAATAAGGAATGAGAAGGCAATTTCAGTTATTTCTAGCTTAATTTCACAATTTCTTATCCATGCCCACTACTAGATTCTGTTTCAATACTTAATTATTCTCTCTCAAGCAATAATCAAGCAAGAATAAATAGACCCATAGCATAATCAATGGATCTTCATTAGTAGATTGAAGAGAATCTAATAGATTTACACTTAATTGAACAACATGAAGATAACTCTAGCAATACCCAATACAATTAAGTATTCATCGTCACACACCTCTGGTTAATGATTTTAGCTACTCATAGTTAAGAAATTCAAAAACACATTCATCAATAGCGTCATTGAATTTAATAGCAAGAGTAGATAAATCAACTTCACACAATAATCTTCAACAATAGCTGAAACTTACTAGTATAAAAGGAGATAGAACAGAGTACTTTTTACAATTTTCACTCAAAATCTTCCTCTTTCAGCTAAGAGAATGTTCTTCAGCTAAAGAGAGAAAAAATGATGTGATGTAAGCTTTCTTTTATTCAAATTATCTATTTCTATCTCTCCCTCTCTCTGCATATATCAGTACAGAGCACTTCTTTTTCTATTTATACCTTGAAAAGTAAGGTACTTTTCATCTCCCTTTCAATGATGGACGATTATACCCTTATAATCATCGTGCTGGAATCGGTGTAGGCACCGGTGGTTCGCTTATACAATCCGTGAACCGCCGGGTGTCTTTTCTTCATCTGCACTAACTTCCAGGGAATACCGGCGGTTCACTCAGCGTTGCGCAGATGCCAATCTGTGAACTGCCGGATCTTCAAGCTATTGTCCGGAATTCATTGAGTGTCATTCGGCGACTGAACCGGCGACTCGCTGCTGGCAAGTCGTGAACCGTCGGTTGCATTAATCCTCTGGGGCAGTGATATTCGGCCTATAGTCGGCGTTTCACTGGTTGACACTTGCGACTCACCGATTCATTCTCACTTCCTCCTTTTTGCTCCATTTTTTCTTTTGTCTTCAAATTTAGTCATCTGCACACAAAAAAGAAAAAAGGGCATAAAATCAAAATAATCAACTTGGGAATGAAACAAAAACTCACATTTTAGAGTCTAATGAGTTGGTAAATTACCAACTTATCAAACCCCCAAACTTGAATCATTGCTTGTCCTTAAGTAATGCGGTACTTCAACTATTGAGGAAAATGCCACATCTCTTCACAATTGGACCTAGCCGATCACCTGGACTATGACAACCCAAAAATACTCACCACGCTCACCAAAAAGAGAAGAAAATACCCCGAGAGACCAAAACAATGAATATGTTTCAAGCAGGCAACCACTTTTTATCAAGTAAAGCTTATGAAAGGAATCATTAATCAACACAAGGGCATCGCTCAACCAAGTAACACACATAACATCTCAAGTTATAATCACTAAAAATTCAAAGCTTGCCTTAGAGTTTACACTCTTTGCCCTATGTCCACATTAACTTTGCATGCTCTTGCATCCCTAAAGGAATGATGCCACTCACCCAACATAAGGATCCTTATTCTCTTGGTCGTTTGATCATTTGAATGCATACAAGGAAGTAATTGGAAGAGACACTCACACTCACTCTCCCAAAAAGATATATTCATGCATACACTTGACCTATAGGTTTTCCCTTTATGTAGTTCGCCACTAATTTAGAGTAGCTGCACCTAGAATCATTTAGGAGTGTCCGGCTGTGATGTAGGCTTAGGGTAAGGGTAGGATGAACATTTGGCTATAGTGACTAGATCCTCCCTAATGCTTTTTTTTCTTACATACCTTACATCATTTCTACTTACTTAACCTTCTTTTTGTTCTTTCCTTGTCGATGCCTTTCATTTCTTTAACACTCCCCCTTATAACCCCTTATTCGCTTCCACAACTAGCCTTATTACATAAAGAGGGAACACCAATTCACACAAATTGTCTTTTTCCTTTTTGGATTTATCCTTTGGTGCACTTTTGACCAAAGACAGTGCTCCCTTCACACTATGATTCTTGTCTTCCCCCTCTGTTTTACATACCCCCAAACTTAGGCTCTTGCCTCATTTTTCACACTTGTTTTTCTCACTCCCTATTTCTTAGGCCTTGAGCCTTACTTCAGCACTTATATTGTCATTAGCATTTAGGGAGAATGGGGGCCAAAAAGAGGTATTGAGAATGGTCTTAAGGCTTGTAATGTAGTTGCCAAGGAAAGGTTTTAAGGGTCATCATTGGCTAACAAGGATTAATGTTCATGGAGGGAATATGGTTGAAGTGGCTAGACAAAGGAAAGCCTAAACTCACGTTGTGGATGCAACTATATCTAGGATTTCGCCTTGAATTACATTTGGGGAAAGTTCTAGACAATATGTAATGCATGAGATTCATAAGAAATGTCCTCACCACACAAGGAATCACCCTTAAAGGGTATACAAAAGTCATTTTCCCAAACAAAACAACACATTAAGACATCAAGAAAGCAAACATCATAAGTCAAGAAGGGAATTTACAATGTATGAAAAAGATTACTATGCTACGGTGCCAACACTTGCTCATTATCTTCGTCCTCATGCCCTTGTTTTTTACGTTGCCATTTCAACACAAGAAAAAAATAATTCAGTGGTGCCCCTCAAAACAACTACATAAAAGACTCAAGGCAACATGACATTTTCCCTTAAGAATGTCGTCACTCAATCCATCATCGGGAAAAACCAACCCGGTTCGACAACAAAAATAAAAAAATAACAGAAAATGCTCCTTGGGAAAGAACTGTGGCTAAAAGAAAATCCTTAGAGTTTTAATTTAAACACTACTATTTACAATGAAAAAAAAAGAACAAGATTTTGGGGTTATATCATTCAAGATTTTCAAGATACTATGCTTCAAACCAATGACCCCATTGGGTCACTAAGCACCGATCATAAAAAGAAACAAAACCAATTCATTCATTCATTCATTTAGAAAAATAGGACACACCCCACAAGGATAATCATCGACCAACAACAGCCCGACAAAGGCTGGACCTACTCTAACTCAAATAAAAAACATCAGAATCTCAAAAGAAAC
>JACEIK010000885.1:153473-169504 GCA_018107945.1 Datura stramonium
CTTTAGAGCATACATATCCCCCAATGTAAATATGCAAAAGGAAAAGGGACAAGGAACTCCCTGAGTGGGTTACTCCTCTTCATTATAAGCCTCTATCACACCGCCATCATCCCCGCTGGCATCACCTAGCCAAGAAAAATCATCTCTCAGCCCTTCAAACAAGTCATAAATTGGCCCCCGAGCTGAGGACGGAGTAGCCATTGCAGCATCCAAGGCGCTCATGTCGGGCACTTCGACCGAAGTTTGACTCTTCACCTCATGCACCTCACTTCAGAGGGAAGTGACTACCCCTTCTACTGCATCCACCCTCTTGTATAAATTGGCGACATTCTCGTACAGTGATTTGAGCTCCTTCTTGATTATTTTAGCAATGAGTGCCGGGAGGTTCTTAGCCAAACATTGAAGTTGGCTTTCATGGGAGTTTTTCATCTACACAAGTCGATGGAGACCACTTGGCTGAGAAGATTGTGGAGGGGAAGAAACTCTTTTCTAAGGCATGTCACCCAATGTTTGGCTCGACATGTCAGGTTGGGGCATATTTGATTCTGGGACGATTGGTAATTAGGCTGACCTATGGGAGAGGGATTCTTCTTTCACTCCAAAGGCTTGCTAGCGCTTCCTCTTTACTGTTGGTGCCTCAGCATCTCTCTTCCGCTCGATATCAATTACTCCTAAAACAACCAGAAGGAGTTTCATCCGGGATAGAGGCTCCCCAGCTGCAGAGCAAAGCTGGGAAATTAAGACAGAATAGGGCATTGTGGTACTGGACTGCCTAGTCTTTTTCTTCATCAGTTGAGCGACAATTTCCTCGAAGTTGATGGGGACTCCCGTCATTATGCAAGAAATAAGAATGGTGGTTTCGAGGCTGACCCTCTATTCATTTTTAGAGGGTATGATCCGAGCACAAATAAAATAAAGCCACAGCTTGGCCTCAAACTTCAAGTCGTGGCGAGAGATTTCACGACCCATAGAGGCCCACAAAGGATTGCCAATAGCTATAATGCAGCCTACCCACGCGAACTGGTCCTTCATATCTGCCACTCTTTCCATGTACTCCCTAGTAGAGTCAATTTCATCCTCTCATAACAAATCATTAATGATCGTCGGGGTTATATCAACATCCACTCCCCGGATCATCACGGATGGTAAGTAGGGGAAATCATCTACTTTGCCTCTATGCTACATACTCTCTTGGCGGGCTTGATAAGAGGCGTAGAACTCAGTGACCAAGCTAGGGTAATATGGTGGAAGTGGGTTGGCAAATGCATGCCATTTCCTTGGGTGAACGGCTCAGGGATGTTGGGGAAATCACCCCTCAATCCTGTCAAGTCAAACCGCTTCTCCACGGTTATTGAGAGGCCTTGTAAAACAACGTAGTGCTCTTTCATGTTGGGTACACAGAGGATTAGTGCTTCTTTGGTGTTGTTCCTTGATTGAGTGGCCCTGGCTTTGCCCTTGCCTTTGCTTGTTGAAGAAACAGGGGCCTTTCATTTGCCTGTGTTTCCTGTGGAAGACATGGTTTGTTTTTCTGCAAGAGGTATGTTAGTGACAAGAAATTGAAGTAGAAATTAAAAGAAAAAGAAAACTAGTCTAAAGAAGAACTGAGAAACAAAGGAAAATCAAAAATCATTTAAAGATCTAGTGGTACCGGTGGAAGATCGGTGGCTCGCAGAAGGCATTTCGCGGACCGCCGATTAGTCGCCGATGCCTAAAAGAACACTGGGAAACTATGAAATTTTCGGTGGTTCAAGGCAGCATCTCATCGGTATAGGTTTGCGAATCGCTGATGTAGCGTGGAATCCACTCAGTGGCCAGGCCAATTTCAAAGTGAACCAGCGCTCCATCGGCGATTCACCGAATTTGACCGGCGAATATTTGGCCCCTATCGTCCCCAAATTTTCAACTCATTACTCACAGGCACCCATAAACACACCTTCACATAAAACATACTACCAACAACTCTACTCCATTCACACACATATTCATGACATTTAGCCCTTAAGATTGGCATCACCCGGTCTATCATTGGGCAAAACATTGTGCTTTATGCAAATGGGTTACTCAAACATCACCCTATTCATAATTTCACCGCAAAAGCACATATCCATTCCATTTAACAAGCATAACACATTAAAGAGATCAAGAAGGAAGGAAAATAGAATATTACTCCTAAAGAATCAGGTACCAATAATAAAATTAAAACAGGGGCAAGAAAATTGTTACCAAATTAGAAGAATGTTTGCACACTCTGTTAACTTCAAAAAGCAAAATAACTCAAACTTGCAATGGGTCCTTCAGATGAGTGCAGTGTAGAGAGTATGAGTGAAGTGATTGTGTTAGTGAAATATGGAGGGGTTTTTATAGGTGAAGAGTGGGAATGTGATAGGTTGAGGGGAAGGTAGAGAGTTTAATGTGGGTTTGTTGGTGGGAAGTTGGAAGGTGGAAAGGTGGGAAAGTGAAGAGGTTGAAAATGGAGGAATGTGGGGAGTTGGGAAAGTTGGGTAATGGAAAGAAAAAGTATTGGAAAAAGGGTAGCTATGGGAATATTTGCAGAATAGGGTGGTTGGGTAGGTATTTAGGATTTTGTGGGCCAATATTTTTAGATTCCATTTTGTACTCCCTATGCACCTCGACCGACGATACACTGGTGGTTTGCCGATTCGAACCGGCAGTTCACCCCTGTGATTTATTTTACCATGTATTGTTCCCAGTAATCTGGTTCCTGCCGGCGATACACCCGTCAAGTATGTGGCCGAGCTTCAGGTTTTTTGCTCACTATCGGCGATACACTAGTAGCCCACGAATCTGGTTTTGCAGTTCGCTGATGGCCTGTCGGTTCTTCAATTCAAATCTCAGCTTTCTTCTATGGGCTCCTCTTCTTTGAGGGTTCACATTTCTGGACCGGCGGCTGGCCGGTTCCTTGTCGTGTCTTCATTCATGATTTATTCCTCCCTTTGCTCCTCATTTCCAGCTCCTACATAAACGAAAACAACAAAAACATCAAATAATTCACTAAACACTTGGGTTTCCTCCCAAGAAGCGCCTTATCGTGGCATGACGTAGTCCTTTTTCAATTCCTCATTTCCAACGGGTCATCATCCGACTCCGTCTCCCTTAGCTCCAATCCCTTATCCTCATCTTCATTTTGTAATAGTCCAACCACCTTGCATTCAGGCGGAGTTTCAGCTGATGGACACACCTTGATGGTAACCTCCTCACTACCAACGCAAAATTTAACTCTCCAAGCTCCACATCTACCACGGATCTCCCCGTATCCAACAATGGTCTTCCAAAAATAATGGGAACTTCTACATCCATTTCAAAATCCAAAATAACAAATTCAATCGATAGAATAAACTTGTCCACTCTCACCAGCACATCTTGTAGAACCCGCACCGATCTTTTGATTGACCTGTCTACCATTAGAAGTCGCATTGATGTCGGTTTCATGCTTCCAAGGCCCAATTATTTTAAAAATGAGCAGGGGCATCAAATTTATGCTGGCACCGAGATCACACAGGGCCTTCTTAAACACGCAAATCCCAATTGTGCATGGAATTGTAAAGGCTCCGGGATCTTCCCTTTTTGGGGCAAGGTTACTCATCATCACAGCACTACAATGGTGTGTTTTCTCTTCATTTCCGGCATCAACCACCTTTTTCTTTTTCAACAAATCTTACATAAACATGGCATAACCGGTCATTTGGAGCAAAGCATCCATTAACAGTATATTTATGGACAACTTGCTAAACTTGTCAACAAACTTCTTAAACTGATCATCCTTCATGCTCGTCTCATCAATCATCAACATGAATGCGAATCTCATCATCCTTTCCCTCTTTTTCTTCCTCAACATTTTCTACATTCTCTGCAGTCATTGGTGTTTCATAAACTTCATCTTCATCAACTACTTTCGGGCTCTCCACCTCACTAGGCTTCCCCGGGGCATCACCAATCCCCTTGCCACTTCTAGTGACAATAACCATACATTGACCATCTTTCTTTGTATTATGCATTGTTTCACTAGGTAGAGTTCCCTTTATCCTAGGGTTCATTTGAGCAGATAGGTGATTTATTTGGGATTCCAAATGCTTGATGGAAGACAAGTGTGAACTCACTATTTGAGCGAGGTTAGAAACCTCCCCTCTTAATTCCTTCACCCCACTTTCGGTCGACTCCACCTTCTTCAAAACTCTTGATAGGATTTCTTTGATTTTTGAGCTACCTGCATCACTTACCCCTAGATGATTTTGAGGATGTCCAACCTTAGGAGGTGGAATATAAGGATTTGAGCTACGATGATAAGGATCACCTTCTTGGTTTGGCTCTCTATTGCTCCACCTCTCATTTCTTTCAAGCCATCCTTACAGCTCACGATTCCTCCAACCTTTGTTATCATCCCTTGGGCGCCACGAGCCTTGGTTTTCTCCTTGGAAGCCAGGTCGAGGGACTCTCATTTGGTTGCCCATATATTGGCATTCTTCTTCATATCTCGGCGGTGATGACTCTCCTTCAAATTGTAAGGGACCTTGCATTCCCACGGTATTTACTACCTTTGGCCCTGCTCCCATCACGTGCTTGGTCATCAATTCTAATTGTGTCATCATCTTGGCAAGATTTTCATCCTGCTATTCATCCCATTTTCGAAACTCCGCTGCCAATGCACTTGAACTAATCCCATGAGCGGACACACTTGTTTCTCTTATGTGCCAAGCCCTGTTGGTCTTTGTCATTCTATCTAGGAGATCTTTGGTCAACCCGTATGTTTGGTCCATAGAACCACCAGCTAGGTTGTTTTCCACGGCTTTTTAACTTAATCAAGGGACCTATAGAAGCTTTGGAGAAGCACTCCATCTGGAAATCCATTATTTGGGCAAAGAGCCACCTTCTTTTTAAACCTTAACCACGCCTCATGTAAAGGCTCTCCCGGTTCTTGCTTGAAATTTATAATATCATCTCTCAGTTGAAGCACCTTTGATGGAGGGAAAAAACGGTCTAGGAAGGCCTCGATTAGCTCATTCCATGAAGTAATACATCCTGGAGGGAGTTCCTTTAACCACATTGTTGATTCTCCCATCAATGAAAAAGGAAAGAGTCTTAACCTGATGGACTTTTGGCTAATGTTTGTTATATTGAAGGGTTGTCATATTTCTAACAAATTCCTCAAATGATGATTCACATCATCACTTGGTTTTCCGCAAAAGAGTCCCTTTGCTTGAAAAAAGTGAAGCATTGTGCTGGTGACATGAAACACTTCATTCCCTACCATTGATGGTAGGAAAATAGCCCCTGCAACTTTCGACATCACGGGATTATCTTCCTCGAGTTCCGTGTTACCCTATAATAAACTATACCCTGCTTGGGGTGATGACTCATGTGCTTATGAGCACCTAGAAACACAATAAAATCACGTTAAGTAACTACAATGCAAAACTAATTCAAATTAATAACCAATACAGGATCATCAAGCGCTAGTCCCCGGCAATGGTTTCATTTTTGATAAGTTTCAAAATATATCCTTAATTCAAAGAATATGCATGGCTGAAGTATCATAACAAGTAACTCGACGAGTGTCGGGGTCGAATCCCATAACGACTAGGGAATGATAATTTCAAGTATCGATTGAGAAATTGATATTAGTTTTGACCACATAGATTTAATATTAGAACAAATAAAATTGCGGGAGTGAAATTTTCAGAGAATTGTATTGGTTGATTTAATGAAGTAAAATAGCAAGATCAGCTAAGTTGTCAACAAGGGTGTGAAATACTAGAGGTGTGGTGTAGATGAAATACTAACTAGATCGGGACATGTCAGGCCATCTTGTGAGTTCAATAAGTGTAATAATCTCGGGAAGTGGGTAATCTCAACTTCTCAGCCTATTGACTACCACTAGCTAGAGTTTTATCAAAATTCTAACCACTACTCAGCTCAACCTAATTTGATTTGGATTAGCAACTGCACTATTCCTAGCTATTACTTGCCAATAAGGAATGAGAAGGCAATTTTAGTTATTTCTAGCTTAATTTCACAATCTCTTATCCATGCCCACTACTAGTTTAATACCCCGAAAGTGCCTAAGATTAGATCCGGGATCAAAAATGGAAGTTGGCTGAAAATTAGGAAAAATTGTGCAGGACAGACGACCCAACTGATTGTTGGTCCAACTAACGACCCATTGGATGCAGTCGTTGGAAGTAAGGGTCTGGGGTCAGTGAGTAACAACGGGTGAAACGACGACCCGTCGTCAAAGACAATGAGTCGTTGTTAGTACCCATGGTGAGTACTGGACTTTGGCAGTTGGGGATTTAACTGGTCATCCCACGACCCATGGTGAGAGGTAACGACCCGTTGACACCAGTCGTTGTTTGGTTTGCTAAATTTCCAGTGGACCTAACAGAAGGAGACCACGACTCATTGGAGGAAACCATGAGTCGTGTTAAGGCTCATTGTGAAGGGAAGATCAGGTTCTCTAGGTGTAAAACGATGATCGATCCAATGGTCCATTAGAAGAGACGATGATTCGTCCTACTAAGTCATGGATTGAATCCGAGATCAGGTTTTAGACAGTGCAGACAACAGATCGTACCACGAGTCTTGGTATCCTCCAACAACTCATTGGTACGTCGGTGGGATCGACCAGTGCAGATTTTTCAGGGTATTTAATTAAGGGTATTTTCATCATTCCTATGTTCTAGAGCCCTAAATTACGTCGTTTTATGTTATTTTTTGGGGATGTTAAGATAGGTTAAGTCCCCCTTGCATATTCATTCCCATGCATGATAAACTAGGAAGAATCAAGAGAGATCAAGCCTATTCTCAAGCTCTTCTTCATCAATTCTCCCTTGGGCTTTCAAAGAGTGTTGAAATTCGATCTTACCCAGGTATGTAGGGTCATGAATGGGTGTTTTCGTTCACACCCATGCCCAATCTCTATTAATTTAGGAAAAATTTATCAAAAATCTTAGAGGTTTTAACTCCAATCTTGTGGAAATTTAATGATTTACCAAGGCGTTGTTCTAAATTGTGATTTACATCATATTTTATGAATTTTGATCAGATTTTACAACTATTTTGATTATAAAATCATTGATTTCGATTTGTAACAAGTTAAGCCTAATTATGTATGATCTATGATAAATCGGGTTATGATCTTTACTTAAATTGTTGATATTTCCAAACCCATATTATGATTTGAAATATGGATTTATTCAAATACCTGTTACGATTTTATGATTTACAAGTTATACGTATGATTTCAAGTATGCATGAAACATACGATTTATGAAATATGTTTTGGCCGACTCACGTGCCTTATGTCATGGCTAGTTCACGTATGTACAGGTATGTTCATGATTATTATGACTTAACTAGCCCATGAATTCATGCATATTATACTATGAGCACTATATATGTTTTGGAAGTAGTGTTTATCACCGAGTAGGTTCGGGGCCTATGTTCTGTCGCGGTTCTCATAAACTACGTGCCACCGTAGGATATGTTGGGACCTCCCTTGTGACAGTACCCGGACCAAATGGACCTTTTCATGTGTGATAACGTCTTTCATGGTTCTACCCTTGGCAAGGTATGAACACCCTCCCGACAAGGGTTACAAGTTAGACTCCATGTGTGCTCATAAAGGGTATGTCAGTTATGCGAATATCCCACTATTTCTCATGATTTATGCATGTTTATGATTATATATATTGTCTCAAGTTATGTTCAATACAGATTTTCTCTTATGATTATGATTACGATTGTATTACGAATGTTTTGAAAATCTTGGGCCTTATGTTATGTTAAGATATTTATGATATGATCATGATGTCCTACTCTCATGATGTTTTATGAGTTTTTATATATTTTAAATGGCCATTTTACTTACCTTGCATATTCGGTACATTCCACGTACTAACCGCATAATTTCTATGTTGTATCATTTCATGATACAGGACCTGGCTCTCAGGCTCACCTCCATCATTAGTCCATTCCAGAGTTGCTATTATCTTGTTAGTGAGTCCTCATGTTCTGAAGGCCGTATGACTAGACATTTATGATGTTCTTTTGTTTCATCTTTGGCCGGGTTAGTTGGGGGTGTTGTCCCATCAACCCCTCTTATATGATAGAGGCTTTCAGACCGCATGTAGTATTCAGCTTATGTGTATATCTAGTGCTTCCGAATTTTATGATATGTTATGTTACATTTATGTTTTCGCTATGTATTATGTCCAATATTCCGCTTAAAGTGAATGAAGTTAGATATGCTTATGCCATGGGTCGACTGGGAGCCTCTAGGGATCCTTTTTCTGTGTTACGATTCGGGTCTACATTTGGGCCATGACAAACTTGGTATTAGAGCCATAGGTTTGAAGTGTCGTAGGGTTTCAGAAAGTTGCGTTGAGTAGAGTCTTTTTAATTGGTGTGAAGTGCGCCACACTTATGATCAAGAGGCTATGAGACATTTAGGAAATGTTCCCTTCTTTCATGATCTATGTCGTGCGATAAAAATTCTTTCTATCCTCCTAATTCGTGCTATTCGCGATTGCAGAGTCATGGCTCCTCGAAGAGTAAATGGAAGAAGAAATGGAGATGGTGAAGGCCACAGAGATGCCAATGGTCATGGGCATCAACAAGCCCACCTATTCAGGAGCCCCAAGCACCAGAGTCAGTTGCCCACGCTGAGTTTCGGGCAGCTATCCAGATGTTGGCGCAGGCCTTGACCGCTCAGGTCAACCAGTAAGCTGTTATGCATATTCCATAGAATGGCAATGCGGCGGCGGCTCGGGTCAGAGATTTCTTGAGAATGAACCCGCTGCCGCCGGAGTTCCTTGGGTCCAAGGTGGATGAGGATCCGCACAAATTCATCAAAGAGATTCTAAAGATCACCCAAGTTATGGGGGTGATAAATGGAGAGTGTGTTGATTTGGCCTCCTATCAGCTAAAAGGGGTGGCGCATGTATGGTTCAAGAGATGCTAGGACATTGGGTGCGGGCCCTAGAGGTTGGGAAGAGTTTCACGTGGGGTTTCTAGATCGGTTCTTCCCTCGTGAAATGAGGGAACTAAAGGTGGCCAAGTTTGTAAATCTGAAGCAAGGTCATCTATCAGTTCAGGAGTATGCTTTGGAGTTCACCCATTTATCCAAGTATGCGCTAGAGTTGGCTGCAGATCAGAGGGCTCGAGTGAGCCGATTTGTGCATGGAGTGGCGGACTACCTGGATAAGGATTGTAGGATCTCCATGTTGCATCGGGATATATATTTTTCCTGTATTGTGGTTCATGCTCAGTCGATGGAGTCGGTGTATCAGAGGCACAGAGAGGCCAAGAGGGCCAGGACCGACAATTATGGGGCTTCTCAGGCCAGATCGGGGGGTAGACAGCGTCAGTAGTCTCAGCACAGGTCTATTGCTCCAGCACCATCATCGACCAGTACACCATCTAAATTATGAGAGGTTCGGAGGAGCAGGGCTCTAGATTCGAGAGGCTAGGGTAGTATGCAGATAGAGCACACTTTCCCATATTGTGCGAAGTGTGGCAAGAATCACTCAGGGAGGTGCCTAGTTGGCTTGGATGCTTTATTTGGGTGTGGCAAAAAGGACAAAGACCCAGGGATTGCGCTTTGGCCAGATCAGGGGGCAGCGAAGCCCGCATGCCAGCACTCGGGGTAGAGGAGATCCCCCAGTTCCGCTAAATCCAGAAATCAAAAGAGCACTGCATAGAATGGAAACCACGAGCAAAGAGAAGCCCGCATAGCTAAAGAAGCTAGGCAAGATGTGCTAGCTCRGCAAGCTGCACTACAACATGTGTAAGATGAAAGAGATGAGGTGGTGAATGCTGGTCGATAGGGGAGGGGCAACAGAGCTCATAGATTTGCCCCTCATTTCTTTAATGATGATGATGACCTAGACATTCATGAAGTTGGGTCGATTGGAGCAATTGTGCCACCATCACTGTCCGCTGGGGCCAAATTTTACATTACGAGCACCATGATTCAGTTGCTAAACATGAAAGGGGTGTTCAGTGGCCACGCAGCGGATGACGCAAACCTGCACTTAATGAACTTTGTAGGAATATGCAAGGCGTACAGGTGTCCCAGAGTAAGCTAGGATGCAATACGGCTCAGACTCTTCCCTTTTTCTATATCAGGGGAGCTACTTTGTGGTTATCGGAGTTTCCCAACGACTCCACAACCAACTGGAGGGAGCTCAAATAGGCCTTTTTGGAGAGATTCTTTCCCCCATCCGGGATGTTGCAGCTGAAGGATGAGATCTATAATTTTCGACAACTTAAGACTTAGGCACTTCAAGAAACTTTGTTGAGATTCAAAAAGAAGTTGACAAAGTGCCCTAACCACAAAATCCCAGATGATAGTTTGTTGGAAATTTTTTACAGGTCTCTAAACAATAGTACCAAAGTTGTAGCAGACACGGTGGCTGGAGGAGCATTGATGAGTCACACTTGGGAGAAAGTTGCCACCATTCTTGATAGGGTGACTAAGACAAACAGGGTCTGGCATACGAGGGAGGCTGATGTAGTGGCAGGCACAAATGTTGTTAGTTTGACTGCAGACCTATGTAGAAAAGAAGAAGAGCACGACCAGGAGTTGGCTCATATGCGCACATCATTGGACTTGCTGACAAAGCATATTATGGAAGTCAGAGCCAAACAGGTCAATGCAGTGGGTACTCAAGGAAGGGAGCAAGGAGCTGATCACTGTGATTCTGAGGAGGAGGACAACTTCTTGGATAGCCAGGTGCCAGGTTTCCGAACCAATGCCTAAGCATCTGGACAAGACAATTGGCGTCAGGGTTCTGGAAATCAAGGTCGTAACCAGTATAGAGACAACTACAATAATGGGTTCATAGACAGGAGGCGAGGTTGTGAGCGCGAAGGAGATTGGAATCGAAATGATAGATACTGCAATAACCGGGTTGGATTTTATATGCCTCTCAATGCACGAGAAGGGTAGGCTGGGAAATCAAAGTTGGAAAGCATGATGGCTGAGATGTTGAAGAAGGTGAGGTCCACTAATGATCAGCTTAAGGAAATCCGTGGTGACTTGTCAAGTATGGTTCAGAAAGTGAAATCTCATGCTACACCATAAAGAAGATTGAACATCAACTTCGGCAACTGTCAGCATCAATGAACCCTAGATAAAAGGGTACACTACCTAGCAACACATTCCAAAATCCAAAGAAATATGCACATTGTATGGAGGTGATGACTGGAAGTGGTAAGACCACAGTTGACCCCCCGTTTCCCATTGAAGTTGAGTCAAAGAAAGAGAGAATAATGAAGGATGATGATACAATCGCTGAGAGAGAGACTGGTGAGTTGCAAGAGGCCCCAGGAGGTGAGAAGGAACCTGACATGGATCAAGGGGAAACGCAAGTACATAAAGCTATCCCACGACCCGCACCACCATTTCCCCAAAGGATTAAGAAAAAGGTGGAGAATGGTAAGTTCCAGAAACTCCTTTCAATGCTTAAGCAACTGTCTGTTAACATACCATTGGTCGAAGCGTTAGAGTAGATGCCAGGATATGCAAAGTTTATGAAGGACCTGGTGACGAAGAAGAGATCTGTGAGCTATGAGCATTATGTCAATGTGCATCACTGCAGTTCCATAGCTACAAGGGTCCTAGCACAGAAAAAGGAAGACCCAGGTGCCTTCATGATACCATGTATGATTGGCAATGTCGAGTTCGCAAGGGCACTTTATGATCTGGGAGCTAGCATAAATTTGATGCCCTTGGCAGTGATCAAGAAATTAGGATTGGGAGCCCCCACACCGACAAACATGCATCTACTGATGGCCGACAGAACAGGTAAAAAGTCGGTGCGCATCCTGATCGATGTGCTTGTCAAGGTAGATAAATTTATATTCCTAGCAGACTTCGTGATTTTGGATTGCGAGGTTGATTATGAGGTCCCCATCATTTTGCACTTTATGATCCTGGGAGCTAGCATAAATTTGATGCCCTTGGCAAGGATCAAGAAATTAGGATTGGGAGCCCCACACCGACAAACATGCATCTACCGATGGCCGACGTAACAGTAAAGTCGGTGCGCATCCTGATCGATGTGCTTGTCAAGGTAGATAAAATTTATAATCCTAGCGTACTTCGTGATTTTGGATTGCGAGGTTGATTATGAGGTCCCCATCATTTTGGGGCTTGACCGACTCCTTGTGATCGGAAGAGCTCTATGCATGTGGAAGCCGGCTCTGCTGGTGTCTGTGCTGAATCAAGAAGAGGTCACATTCCACATCTGCAAGACAATGAAGCAACCTAAGGACTTTAGAGGATTCAACACTAAAGGATGAGTATGAATCACTTGACGAATTCGAGTAGTCAAGAGATTTGAGTTGTCCCGGACATTAAATTAGGCGCTTCTTAGGAGGCAACCCAAGTGGAGATTGGTGAAGTCTGGAAAACTGTGCTACCTCCGTCATGCCGCAACGTTAACAAAGGCCAGCTTCTTGTGAGGCAACTCAAGTTATTGGAACTAATGTGTGCTTAGTGTGCAGTGGAAAATTAAAAACAGGAGGGCCGAAACATCAGCCGCTATAGCTCTCGCACAAACCGTGATGAGATCCTATGAGCCGTCGCAAAGAAGTTGGTAGTGAGGTTTGTGGAAAAATAATCCCAAGCTCCTCGACTCCATCTTCACCCTACGGATCATACCTAGATGGTATGATCGAGGATGACTCCGTAGGTCGCGAGGTAAGTTTACCTCAAAAAGGGTTGCATACGAGTCCAAGGGATGAGCCGTAGGTTACTCTTACGACTCGTGGTACGAGCCGTGACTGCAGCAATCTTGACACTGAAAGCCCGACTCTCACACCCACTTCTCCTACCTATAACTCCAACACCACTAAAAACCAACCCAAAATCTTGCACGACCAAGCTCTGAAAACCCTATTCGGTCATTCACAATTGATAAAGCATCAATCAAGTAAGTTTGTTGTGTTAAACATTGCTAAGAGTCGCATAATGAGATTGATGGTGTCAAACCCCCGTGAGTCAGTCACTAGGCCTGAAACTTGATTTTGAAAAATAGATAATGACTGTGGTGTTGTATAATGTGCTTTGTAGACTAAAGAAATGCTAAATTCCTGATGAACTGAGGTTTTGAAGCTTAATGAGTTATGGGTAGTAGGTCAAAAAGGGGAGGATTGGGCTTGGGTTGGGTAACTGCTGAGTCAATGATGTGCCTAGACTTGGGGGAAATCAGAGTGGGACTCTAAAATTGAAAAAGAACCCCTTGCTAACCGAGAAAAAGAAATTTTGACGTGGTATGAGGCATAGTACGGACCGTAGGTTGCCACTACGAGTTGTACCGAGCACCCGACTCACCAAACCGAACATGTGTGAAAATGTCCTTCCTATGACTCGTGGAATCGATGTACAGGTCGTATCATGAGTCATGGAAAAATTCAAAAAAAGAGCAGTGCAGGACTTCATTAGACGACTCGTAGTACGGATAATAGTAGAAAGAAAGGAGCTGAGCCACTGCACTTCTCAAGCCGAGGGAGCCGAAAGCCACTTGACTCTAAGGAGAGGAGAGACCATTTTCATGAGAGAGGGACGAGCAAGTGACAAGCATCTTTATGGTATGAGTCGTACCTACGAGTCGTACTTGACAAATGTTGTAACTCTGGGACTTCTCATGATTCATACCTTCATGGTAATTACCCAGAGGAGGACCCATGATGAAATCTCGAATATTCCTTTCTAATTTTTCAAAAACGGAATGCCAACTTCTTTCTGGCTGCAGTACAAATGACTATACAAAAGACAAAACAAAAGCCCAAAGGAGACTGATTAATGAACCAACTAATTCGGAGTCTAAAAAGGCAGGAGACTCACCTAGTGGTTCAATTGAGGAGTATAAAGTAGACACCTCGAGACAGATGGAACCGTAACCACTAGGGCGAAGCAAAGGCCCAAGTCGAAGCAACCACTACTACATCTCGCTCAAGCTCCCCATTTTGAGGAGGGAGTTAGAGAGGAACAACAAAATTTAGGAAGTGACTCCACGTTGAAGAAGGGTCAAGGGAGACCCAAAGTGAAGAAGAAGGCTACAAAGGAAGAGTCAAAGAAGAGGCTCCCGTTGTTGCACAAGAGCATACCCTACCCGTGGCAAGCCGTACAATCCAAACTGGGAGAGTGCTAGAGCCAAATAAATTTATGAGAAAGGCATCTCTCTCACCGCCAAAAATAATCCAAGGAGAAGCATCCAAGAAGAGCCGCGGATCCTCACAACCTCACTTAAACCTAAGTTAAGGAGATGGGTTGATTTTTACCTCTATGGTTTTAAGTGGATGGAAAAGACTCCAAGACAAGACACATATAACATAGTTCGGGGATTTCTATGCCAACTACTTGGCCACCATGTGGTGGCAGCAAAGTAAGGGCAGAAGATAAAAGACCATCCTCGTTCAGAGTGTTATGGTCCGAGGTCGATAAGTTGATATATCCGAGCGGACCATTGCTCGATTGCTATACGGCCCAGCGCTCGTGCCTTCACTGTGATGATGCCGTAGCATGATTACAGGGTGGTGGCAATGAAGCAGATTAGATCCTCTAGGTATTCGAGCGACAGAGGCAGCCGCAACGGCTAGCAGGGGGTGATTACAGAACAAAGATGAAGTCAATGGGTTACGTGAAAGAAGGTGACCAAGAATTCACCGAACTTCATTGAAAAAGCCCGCTGGACACTAGTGCACCATCGGTTAGTACTCTATGGTCAACGACAACACACCGAGTGCCGACAGAGCAGCCTTGGTTGCATGCCTCATGTCCTGCTACTCCCATCAATATTCCGAGGATCATAGATGAGATACGATACCGGGGTGGGAGTAAGACTACCATCCCATTCCCTTAGTCTTGTTTATAGATTATGCATGGTGATCACGGGAAATAACATAGGTCCCGCGGATACGCTTATAGCTTAAATTAGTCGTGTTGTTCAAGCTATTTGATACATTTTCATGTGATTTTATAATACAATAATAATATACTCAATATATTAAATAAACACAAATATTTTATTTTTTTTGTTTTGTAGGTTTTTGATGACTTTTGAGGAGCTAATTCATGAATTGGTGAAGTAGGGCTTGGAGACGGAATAAACACTAAAACGCTTCTGCAAAGAGGAGGCCCAAACAAATTTCACCAAGGCTTCAAGACCTGCACACTACAGTGCTGCCCAAGACAAACGCACAGCAGCGTGCCACTGGCGTGGTGGCTCCGCCACCAAGGAGGTGTGATGCGCCGCCCAAGCAGCGTGCCACGTTGCCATCAGGCGGTCGTTGTCTCGCCTGCTGATTTTCGGGTTGATTTCTAGTGAGTTCACGATGCCCCGTGTCACTTGAGGCAGTGCTCTGCGCATACACTCCGTGACACGGAGCCGTTCCACGACAGGCCAAATTATGCACGTTCTCCATTTAATATAAATAGGACCCTTAGCTCTTATTTCCATTTGGTCACGATTTTATTCGAAAACCGTATAGGAGGAAGGGAGAAGTGGGAGAACTCAGCTAGGGTTTATCAAATTCTCTCATCTACCTCAATCTCATGTAAGTATGTAGTTAGGAGTATATTAATAGTAGATTAGAGTAGATTTAACGTTAGTTCTTGATTTAACATGAACAAAGAACCTCCTCTAGGGTTGAAGCCATGAATTATGATTGTAATTCTATGATATTATTTTGGAATTGAGTTATTGATTGTTGTTTTCGTCTTGCATTCTGATTTGTTGGCTGTTTTTATGATTGATCACCATAAAAGCATATTTGTTAGCTTGGAAAATAGCTTGAGAAGGCATTACCTAGGTCAGGACATGAGAAAGTGGGGAGCATGAAGTAATCTCGGAAGAGGTTCCGTGTTTGGATAGAGATATACCTAACACCTTGCTTGGTTACCACACGTGGGTTAGGAAAGACCAACTTGGGATGTCACATCACCACTCGAAGAAGTAGTTGTGCGGCTAAGTTGAGTTAAATGGTTAGACGTACGAAAGTCCCTAATC
>JACEIK010000885.1:204431-224326 GCA_018107945.1 Datura stramonium
CCAGCCAGGCACCAGATGTGCTTAGGCTCGCCAGTTTAGCAGTCCAGGTCCTAATAGGGCACCAGGTGCCAGTCATACCCCCCAAGGCGGGGCGTGACACTATGATCCTTCACTACGACTCGCACCACCCTGATACGGATCGTAGGATCCAGTCGTGGTTTCATTGCCTCTTCCTTCCAAACTCTCTGAATAATACCACGAAACTTTGGTACGACTCATATTGACTTGGTACAAGTCATGAGAGCCTTCCATGACATCTAAATCAGATTTTGCTAAGCTCTCTGGAACACACTATGAGTCCTTGGTACGACTTGTACAATCCTCCTACAAGTCATACTTAGGCTCGTTCTAAGGACATTTTCCAGTTTTCTCTGTATGATCAACTTTAAATCCAGGGTTTAGTCGTAGCGATTTTTGGGGTGTTACAATATCTTCCTCTTGGGAACATTCATCCTCGAATGTTGGAAAACAGCAAGAGAAAATAGAGAATAACATTTATGATGCTCAAATACTGCTCATTTAACTCCAAAACTGACAGAATGACTACCTACGATTCAACATACATAACTAAATTGAAATCACTTTTCATACATACATCCAAAATCATAAAGGAAACTCAAACACATGAATTGAATCCAACAACTAAATTAATTTCATATGGAAAACTAAAATTTTAAGCTATAATAGAGTAGTTAGAGAACAAATTTGGGTATTTGGCCATCATATCTTCTTCGACCTCCCATGTAGCTCCCTCAACCTACTGATTTCTCCATAAGACCTTGACTGAAGCTATTTCCTTGTTCCTTAGCTTACAA
This sequence comes from Datura stramonium, assembly GCA_018107945.1. Lineage (NCBI taxonomy): Eukaryota > Viridiplantae > Streptophyta > Magnoliopsida > Solanales > Solanaceae > Datura > Datura stramonium. Next base: position 205,247 of record JACEIK010000885.1, read on the forward strand.
ACCAAACGGTCAAGAATCTGGACCGGTACCTCCTCATATGAGAGACTATCCTTTATTCCCATACTGTCTAATGGCATAACTGAGGTTGGATCCCCGATGCACTTCTTCAAAAGTGACACATGGAATACCGGCTGCACAACTGCTAGTTCTTGAGGTAATTCTAGATCATAGGCTACATTACCGATACGCCTCAAAATTCTATAAGGTCCCACATATCGCGAACTGAGCTTTCCTTCTTTCCTCGTGAATTGAGTATGGCCCTATCAAGGTAGCTTCACCAACCTCGAACCACCCTATAGGAGATCTATACCTCCTACCATATAATGCTTCAAATGGGACCATCTGAATGCTAGAGTGATAGTTGTTGTTGTACGCAAACTCGATAAGAGGCAAATGGTCATCCCAATTACACTTAAAATCGATCGTGCATGCTCTTAGCATATCTTCTAGGGTCTGAATAGTCCGCTCAGGTTGACCATCGGTCTTTGGGTGAAAAGTTTTGCTGACCTTGACCTGGGTGCTTAGTCCCTTCTGAAAGGACTTCCAGAAGTGTGAGGTGAACTGAGTTCCTCTGTCTGAAATGATAGCCAAAGGCACCCCATGGAGTCTGACTAACTCCCAAATGTAAAGTCTGGCATAGTCTTCAGTGGAGTCTGTGGTTTTGACTGGGAGGAAGTTAGCTGACTTAGTTATCCGATCCACAATTACCCAAATTGAATCATGTTGCCGACGAGTCTGAGGTAGAACCGTAATGAAGTTCATGTTTACTTCTTCCCACTTCCATGTGGGTATGCTGATGTCCTGATTCATACCTCCTGGTCTCTGGTGTTCCACCTTAACTTGCTGGCAGTTCGGGCACTTGGCTATAAATTCCGCAATATCTCTTTTCATGTTGTTCCACCAGTAGATATCCCATAAATAATGGTAGATTTTAGTAGCACCGGGGTGAATGGAGTATCTCGAGCTGTGTGCCTCAGCCAGTATCTATTGTGTCAACTCACCAACATCCGGTACACCCAACCTGCCCTGGTAACGGAGCACCCCATCTCCCCCTTGGGAGAAAGCTTCTATTTCTTTTCTGAGAACTGCTCCCTTAAGCTTAAGTAAGATGGGGTCCTCTTCCTATCTGGACTTGACTTCCACAACCAATGAAGAATTTGACCAACTTTGCATTACTACTACACCCTCAACTGACTCCACTAATTGTACCCCCAACCGGGCTAGCCGGTGGATATCCCTCACCATTTCTTTCTTGCCCTCTTCAACATGAGCTACGCTCCCTATAGACAATTTACTTAGGGCATCAGCCACCACATTGGCTTTACCTGGGTGATATAGCACACTCATGTGGTAGTCTTTTAATAACTCTAACCACCTCCTCTGTTGAAGATTTAGGTCCTTCTGACTTAACACATACTGAAGGCTCTTGTGATCCGTAAACACATCCACGTGATCCCCATATAAGTAATATCTCCATATTTTTAGAGCAAACACCATCGCTGGCAACTCCAAGTCATGAGTTGGATAGTTCCTCTCATGAACTTTGAGCTGTCAGGAGGCGTAGGCTATCACTTTGCCCCGCTGCATTAGAACACATCCGAGTCCAAATCTGGAAGCATCACAATAAACAACCAACCCATATGTTCCTTCTGGCTAGGTCAAAACTGGATCGGTAGTGAGTCGGGTCTTAAACTCCTAGAAACTCTTTTCGCACTCGTCCGACCACTAAAATTTCACCTTCTTCTAAGCTAACTTAGTCAGAGGAGATGTTATAGAGGAGAAACCTTCCATAAACCGTCGGTAATAACCAACTAAGCCCATGAAACTCCTGATTTCAGTAGGAGAGGTCGATCTGGGACAATCTTTCACTACTGCNTAAAATTTAGGTTAAACAAAGAAGAGGTTACCTTCAACATATAACCAACTAAGCCCATGAAACTCCTGATTTCAGTAGGAGAGGTCGATCTGGGACAATCTTTCACTACTGCTATCTTGGATCTACTTGTATTCTTCACTTGAGACCACATGACCTAAGAAAGTCACAGACTTTAACCACAATTCGCACTTGCTTAACTTGGCAAACAACTGGTAGTCCCTAAGTGCCTGTAATGCTAATCTTAGGTGATTGGCATGCTCTTCCTCATTTGTGGAGTATACTACAATGTCATCGATAAATACAATGACGTACATATCCAGATACTTCTTGAATACCATATTCATCAAGTCCATGAAGGCTGTTGGGTGTTTGTTAGCCCGAAGGACATCACCATAAACTCGTAGTGACCATACCGAGTTCTGAATGTTGTTTTCAGTATGTCACACTCTCTGACCTTTAGGTGATGGTACCCTGAACTGAGATCAATTTTTGAGAAATAACTGGCTCCTTGAAGTTGGTCAAACAAGTCGTCAATTCTGGGTAAGGGATACTTGTTCTTGACTGTGACCTTGTTTAGCTGATAGTAATCTATGCACATTCTGAGGGTGCCATCTTTCTTGCGCACGAATAGCACTGGAGCATCCCAGGGAGAGATACTGGGTCTGATAAAACCCTTGTCGAGAAGATCTTTTAACTTCTCCTTCAACTCCCTAAGCTCAGCTGGAGCCATTCTATAAGAAGGGATGGAGATGGGATTAGTGTCTAGGAAAAGGTCTATCCCGAAGTCTATTTCCCGTTCAGGGGGAACTCGGGGAAGATCCTCAGGAAATACATCTGGGAACTCGCTAACCACGGGGACTGAATAGATAGTTGGGGTCCCAGAGTTGGAATCCTTGACCTGAACCAGGTGATATATACATCCTTTGGAGATGAGTTTCTGGCCTTAAGGTAGGAAATAAAGCTACCCTTGGGTGCTGAACTACTGCCCGTTCATTCTAACACTGGTTCATTTGGAAATTGGAACTTGACAACTCTAGTTCTGTAATCAACTGAGGCATAGAAGGAGTGCAACCAATCCATGCCAAGGATAAGGTCAAAATCCACCATGTCTAACTCTACGAGGTCAGCTGGGATGACTTTATTCAGAACTGAGACTGGGCAGTTTCTATACAACCGGCTGGCTCTAACTGTCTCGCCAACTAGGGTGGAGACTGAGAATTGTTCTTAGAGGACCTATGGACTGATATGGAACTGAACTGTTATGTAGGGTATCACAAATGAAAGAGTGCCTCCTGGATATAGGAAGGAGGGCATACATGTCTAGATAAAAGAGATGTAACATACTCGTGACTACGTTAGGGGAGCTTTCTTGATCCTGACGGTAAGACAGAGCATAGAAATGTTTTTGGAACTAAACGCCATCCATACCGATGTGTTGGCCTGCTGGGCTGGTCAGCCTGCTGGAGCTGATGAGGTGGTGGATTGTGATATCCCTCACCTGGCTGATGGGCACTCCCTGAGCCGATGTCCAAGATATCCACAACCAAAACATCCCTCTCTACCCTGAAGGAACTCTCCTGAGTGGTTCTTGCCAGACTTGGGTCAAGTTGTATACATGTTCCTAGTACTGTGGGTCTGAGATGGAGTACCAGATGACCCACCCCTCCGATCCAGGAGGGACCAAAAGGTTGGGGCGCTGGCTGAACTGGGTGCAGGGGCTTTCTGCTGCTATTGTTGTGGGCGACTACTACCGCTAGACCTCTGATGGCCATAATCCAACTGGCTAGTATGTGCTTGTTTGTTCTTTCACTCCATATCCTTCAACTTTTTAGCCTCAATCTTCTAGGCATAGAAAATCAAGCTGGAGAGGTCTATATCTTTAATCAACAACACTGTCCTGCACTCCTTGAGGACCAGATTTGACACCCCATTTACAAACTTCAACATGTGAGCCCTTGGCTCGGCTACCATCTCTATAGCGTACTTAGACAACTTAGTGAACTCCAAAGAATACTCCTCCACAGTTCTATTGCCCTGTCTCAAATTCATTAACTCTGCCATCATTGCCTCCCTCGGCTCCCGAGGGAAAAACTTGTCCAAGAAAGCTGTGTGGAACACCTCCCACTCTACTGGTCTTGCTCCCACTGGCCGCCCCTCTTTCCATTGGTCATACCAGACCTGGGCTACTTATTTTAGCTGGTGGGCAGCCAGGTCAGCACTCTCAGAGGATCTAACACCCATAATGCGGGTAGTCTTCTTGATCTCATCCACGAACTCTTGGGGATCCTCCCCTACTTTGGATCCCTGAAACAATGGAGGTTTCATATGGGTGAAGTCCCACACCCTCGCAGCTGCTGCAGACCCGTTCGTGGCTACGGGAACCACCTGTTGTTCACCTGGTTGGTGACTGTTTGGGCAAGCAGTTGAATGGCCACCCTGAATTCAGCTGTAGATACCAAATCATCTTGAGGAGCTGTCGGGGCTGGTAGGGTAGGTCTATTGGCGTTATCAGCCCTTCTTCCTTAATTGCATCTACGAGGCATGGTTCACTGAAGCGAAAGAGAGTACGAGTTAGACGGATGTTTTTGGAATTGAACTTTAACGCACGATAAAGAGTATGAACAAAAGAGTTTTCCTAATAACATCTCGTAGCCTCCTCGTCATAAGTGTGGCGTGCTTCACACCCATGAAAAGGACTCTACTCAATGCAGCTTTCAGACACTCTGAGGATACTCTAAACCTAGTGCTCTGATACCAAGTTTGTCACACCCCGAGCCTACACCCATGACGTAACACGGTACTTGAAGTCACAAGTGACCCCAAGTCAACCCCTGGTCTATCATACACCGATATTCTGAGTAAAACATGCGTAGAGGAAGCTTTGAAATAACAACATAAAAGCATTTATAAAAAAAAAATTTAAAACATAAAGTTCAAAACATCTACAGTCTGAAAGCCCTCTAACTGATGAGTTACTGGGACAATCCCCTAACTAACTCTACGTCTAGCCAAAAATAATAAACCAACTGAAAGAAAATGAAACAAGGCCCTCCAATGATGATGACTCACACTTCAACTGCAGCGGAGGAGGATCTGAATCACAGCAGCTAATGATGCTGAGTGTGGGAACCTACAGTTGTTTCATGAAACGATACAGCATAAAAGTATGCGTCAGTACTTTGAATATACTGAGTAAGTGGGAGAAATCATAACTGAATATAATGCCTGAACTGAAATGACATGCAATGACCAAAAAAGTAAGTTGAACTAAACTACTAAAGTAAACTGAAATGGTCATGATTACCCTGTCTGATGGTCAAACACATGCCCTAAGTCTAAAAGTTCTGAGTTTTAAATATTGTACCGAACTGGGCTAAACTGATAGAAACGGAACTGAACTGAGCTGCTTATCCTGAACTGGACTGGACTAACTAATGGGCGAGTCTCTAATCGACATATAACCACGTGAGCTAGACGTGGAGTCCGATGTACACACCCCATCGGTAGGACCAAATATACCATGCCAAGGTATAAAGGTATGGACTATGAGATCACTCTCTAGGGCCATAAGGCCAATAAAAATAACCTACAGTGGCAATGTAGTTTTGGGAACCTGGGTGCGCTGGAACCCCAGCCCTCTCGGTGCTAAGTCCTACTCCCACCAGATAGTTCTAACATGACTACTACTGCCAAGCTGATAGCTCAAAGGTGGGGCCCAAAATTAAGTGAGGGATACTTATCTGGAAGTACCCTGAAAGTATTATCGGACCGGACCTAGAAATTGGTGTTCTAAGACTGGCCAAAGCTGCTTATCTGGAAGCGTCGTAACCGTCTAAGGAACAAACTGAGGCTGAAGCAGGTGGTTCTAAGATTCGTTAGAGTTGTTTATCTGTAAGTGTCATAACCATCTAAAGAACCACTAAAATCTGATAACTGATATCTGAGTCTAATAACTGAAAACTGGGAGGCATCACTTACACCTCAGGAAACGACTATAGTCAAACTGATCAACTGACATTTCTGTAAAACTCTAACTGTTATGAATGTTGACTGAGACTCTAAAACTGAATATACCAAGATATTAACTTCTATTCAAGTATCTATGCTAATCATTCGTAAATCGAGTAACATCTACCATATCAACATAACCTTTCTGTTTGAGTCTACATCATGCAAGTTTTACCCGAATTTATGATCAAGATCAAGACTAAGGAAAGCAAACTGATTAAATAGAATTAGAGCATGACTTTCAGTTAGAAAATACTCATGTGAACTAAAGAAAGTAATAGAATTTAAGGAATTCTTTAACAACTGAAAATACTATCATACACATGTCTAGTCATGGTAGTTTAACACTATTAAGGAAGTGGAGAAATTTCACAGTCAAAGAAAATCCCTAAAGCATGATCTCTAGAAGTACTATAAAGATAGGGTTTGCTGGAAACTTTGGGACACAAGGTGAAAGGATACCTTTGTTAAAAGTCCTATATACCTGATTAAAAGATCCCTCTAAAGATCTTGAAGCTGCTGCACCTTGGAGAGGAACCCTAGTTCTTGAGCCTTGAGAGAAGAAGGGAGAAGAAGAACTTTACGGTGGTTGTGAGAAAAATGAGGGGTTAGAATAGGAAAATCCTTTTAATTCATCCCAAAAGAAGCCTGAAATGACCTAGATTAAGAGTTAGAAGCATAGAAAATTACAAAAATAACCCCGAGAAAATGTTCTCAAAAATCTGCATGTCTAGTGCTACGGGTCGTACCATGACTCGTGGTGACTTCCTACTGGTTGTGGTATGCCATTCGTGGCTTTTGGAAGGCTTAAAAAGGTTGCTGAAACCCCTGGTACGAGTGTCTGGTATGATTCGTACCTTCATACCACGAGTCGTACCATTGTCTTGCGACTCGTACTGAGTCTTTGTAGCTACAGATCCTTCCTTGCAAATTCTCTAAACCTCCTGTCTATGATCCATCACTATGACTCGCACCACCTTGATATGGATTTTAGGATCCAGTCGTGGTTTCCTTGCCTCTTCCTGCCAAACTCTCTGAATCATACCACGAAACCTTGGTACGAGTCATGAGAGCCTGCCATGACTTCTAAATCAGATTTTCCTGAGCTCTCTGGAACACACCACGAGTCCTTGGTAGAACTCATACAATCCTCCTATGAGTCATACTGAGGCTCGTTTTGAGGACATTTTCCATCTTTCTCTGTATGATCAACTTCAAATCCAGGGTTTAGTCATAGGGATTTTTGGGGTGTTACAGATTCTAAACCAATGCTAAACATTTGTATTGTGTTCTCTTTATCTTTAATGTTTCTTAGTGGAGCACAACATTAGGACCTGCCTGACCTTTACTTGCTTGAACCTAGAGAAGTAGAGATTTGGAAAAGAGAATTACAACAAAGTCTTTATCTTTATGGGAAGTTGTATAACTTGAGATGCAGTCGCAAGATAGTTAATTTGGGATAAATTTGATGATGGTTGAAGTGATATCACTCATGAGACTTCACCTGGTGATTGAGTATATTTATCCAATAGGGACAAACCGGTCGTTTGGATGAACCTTAGTTATAAAGTTCTACAAGTAAGCCTTGGGATAGATCACAAGTGTAAAACCCGAAGTAGTTATGAACCCATGGGGTATACATACTAGTTAATTGCATAATATCGATAAACAACAATCAATTCTCAATCTTGTTTTATAATTGCTTTTATAAAACCCCTTTTTTTGGAGATAACATACTTGAAAGCTTAAATATTAGGCTTATTCTATATATTAACCATATTTCCTATGGGATTGACCCCAACCTTTGTTGGGTTCTTTGTTGACAACGTCTGCTTCATACTTTATCAGGAGTGTGAGTTTGAGAGTTATCATCCTCCACCTTGGAACTAGAAGCATCAGTACCAGCTTGTTCTCTAGCTCTTGGTGGAATATAAGCATTGTTTCTATCATTTATCTACCCATTTTTGTTTCTCCATACGCCCTGGTCTCTATCTCTATACCCTGAACAATCATAATTATTGTTTCCATAATAATTTTGACCTTGATGCCAATAGTCATAGTTAGACCCTTGGGTGTTGGCTAGAGAATCCCCCATCTAATTGTTGATGAAATTAGCCTCTTTCTCCATTATCGTATCTAGGTGCTTTATCCTTCAAAACAAATGCTTTCACTTTCTGAGAGGACAAACCTAATTAAGTGTTTGGTGATCAGGTCTAATTGAGTCTTCATATGGGTCATATCCTCCTCACGTTCCTCATCTTTTCTTCTCTACCCTACATTTAATCCCTTAGAATAGTTTATGGCAATAGCTTTTGACTCCCTGATGTGCCAGGCTCTATTAGTTTTGGTCATCTTACCTGCTATCTCACTAGCCTCCTCAAAAGTGTACGCCATCACAAAACATTCAGCAATACTATCAGCAACTACCTCATTTGTAGCATTCAACGACCTGTATAATATTTCCAGAAGCACCTCTTCTAGTAGTGTATGATTAGGACATTGCTTCAACTTCTTCTTGAACTTGATCCAAGCTTCATGCAAGGCTTCACCTGCCAATTGTCTGAAGTTGTTAATCTTGTCCCTTAGCTAAATTATCCAGGCCAATGGGAAACATCTGTTAAGGAAAGTTGTGGTTAACTCCAATCAGGTAGTTATTGACTCATCAAGTATCTCATTTAGTTATAGTGTAGCTTCTCCTGTGAGGGAGAAGGGAAATAACCTGAGCCTAATGGTGTCCTGAGATACCCCTGGTAGACTATAAGCTTTGCAAATCCCTGTGAAATTAGTCAAGTGCTCATTCGGATCCTCACCAACTAACTCATTAAATAACCCCTTCATACTCAGCAATTTCATCATGGTGTTGGTAATGTTGAACTTAGTGTTCGCTGACAAAGGGGATGGTACGATGGCACCTGCGAATCTGACTTGTTCCAGATCAAATTCCTCCTCACAGAGCATATTTCATATGGCTTGTTGCCCACGATGATGTGGAGGATTTTTCCTATCTGCAAGAGCAGCCACCAGTTCTGTGGCTTCAGTCATCCTAGCTGCCTCAGCTAGTCGACCTCTTCTTCCTGTCGCACAGCCTCAGCTCGCTATGCTTCTGTCACTGTCTATTTGGGTTTTCCATAGCTCCTTTAATAAAAAAAATAAAAAATAAAAAATAAATTTAGAAATAAGGAGTACAAGAAGAATTTAAATACTATTCAACTAACTCTAAACCTTATTTCCCAACAAAGGTGTTAAAATTTGATAACACTCAAATTACACCCCTTAAGAAATATAAAGCGGTCACTATTAAATATAGAACCCAACTAGGTTGGGGTTTAATTCCAAAAGGAATTTGACAAGAAATTAGTCGAACGTGAGTATTCAACTAGTAGTGGATATTTCTAACAAGGTATTGTAATAGAAAACTTGTAAAACTTCAAGACTTTCAGCGATAGTAATTAACGTGTGAGAATCTTGAAATTGTATTCAGTGAATAAGAATGAACTAGGACTATATTCCCCATGACTTTATAACTTAGCAGGGTTTCTATATAAGAGTATTGACCAACCTTTGGTGGACCCCCAGCTGAAACTTGTATCGCAGACTGAATGGAGTGTCCAAAGTACCTATTGTGTTGGGAATTTTGCAACATATCTTTACTTCATATCATAGTATTTTGCATGTCTTTAGGAGTTAAAGTAAGTGTAAATTAACCTCATTATGCCATGTTTCAAGAACCCAAGCAAAATGAAGATGAAAGGTGTTAAAGCTAGAAATCTATCCAAAGGAGGAGACAAAGGACGGACCGTCTGTCTGATAGACGATCCGCATGTTCAGTCATCCAAGTCCAGCTAATGATTCTAGAAACCAACTTCAAAGATTCCTTAAATGACGGTTTGAAGGATGGACCATCTTTCTGGAAGATGGTCCGTCAATTGAAAGATGGACTCAGGATAAGGAAAAATGAATTTATAAAGTATGACGCCAAGGACGGACCGTCTTTTTAGAAGACGGTCTGTCGATCAAGGGACAGAAAGCTGTTGGACAGAAACCAATTGTAAACAATGAAACAAAGGACAGTTTGTCCCTGCACACCTACAATCTCCGATTTGGGACATAGTATAAATAGATTTTTTTTCTAATTTTAAGAGAGCTTTCATTCAGTATTATCAATAGAGAGTAGAGATAACTAGTTAGCTTTACTTTTCATTATAGATATTAGATTTTATCTTGTAATTTGAAGATTCAAGATCATCTATTGAAGATTTTTCTACAATTTCAATTTTCATTGGTGAGGATATATAGTTACTCTCTCTCTCTTCTTCTTCTTGCTATGGGTTGCTAAACCCAGATCTAGAATTATGAACCCAATGGGTTGTGAAACCTCATGATCCCAATTCAGTAAAATTGAGTTTGGGTTATGAAAATTTGATTTATTATTGCTTTGTAGTGTGTGATTTGCAATGAAAGTCACTGAATCCTGTCCAATTACCTTTATGAGGCTTCAAATAAAATTTAGATTGAGTTAGCAACAATCAACAATAACTCAAGGCATAAACCTTGTTTAATCTTTCTTCTAGAAATAGGTTGAATTCCAATTAGCAACAGGAAATTGGGTAGAAGGGAGTTCTCTTCAATTAGACAAACTTAAAGTATATTGACACCTATAATGCTATTAAAAGATACCCATGGTTTCTTAAGTCATTGCTTTCATGTTCAGCCATAGCCCATTTTTAATCTATCCATATTGCGTGATTTAGGGGGATCAACCTATAAGTGGGGTCACATCCCTAGAATTTGCTTAAATTGATTACAATCCTAGCAATTAGCATATAATATCTATAGTTAAATTTACTTAATATCAATTTGAATAGACTCTAATCTTGCAATAGTATATTAGTTAGTACTAGATAGAGTAGCCTCACCATAGTCTCTGTAGGATTCAACCCCAACTCCATATTGGCTTCTATATTTGCTTCGATCATTTACACTACCTAAATTTAGGAGTGGATTTGAGTGACATTAAATATTATGACGTCGTTGCCGGGGACTATGGCATAAGCACTATCTAGCCCTATCAGTCTAATTTTATTGATTAGCCCCATTCTTTTACTTTCGCTTTATTTAGTGTTGTACAACTGGTAATTATTAGCATTCTGACTTCAAATGGATAGATCATGATTTTTCCTAGAGTTCATGGTCAAATGATGATCCAAATGAATACCAAGAGTATTGTGGATGATATTCCACCTCACATCAATAATAATTGAATTAGGAAGGAATCCCATGCATGATGTAGAGATGACCTATGTATATTCAACATTTGATGTGGAGAAGACTATATGATTATGATCAAGGTTCATGCTTTCCACCCTCTACTAATCATGGCTATTGGGATTCACAGTTATAATATCTAGAAGATAAAAGTAGTTGGGATAAGCATTGAAATTCAATACAAGATTAGAATCTAGAGCCTAACTTTTACTCCACCGGCTCTAGGTTAGAGAATCTGCTTAACCAAGTATTTACAGAACCAAGAAGAGGAGGAAGCCACTCTCATAAATATGGCCAAAGTGATGAATGCCCAGTCGGAATCACTTCAAAATCTTGATTTTCATATTAGCCAAGTTCTTAACCCTGATGATACACCCATAATTTATTTTGATAAGGTCTTCAAGAGTGATGAAGAGGATCCTTCCACTTATTATTTGATTGTCACAACAAGAAGTGGGAAGGTATTGCAATCATACCAAGCATAGCCCCAGAAGAAGAGATCCATAATGATGAAAAGTGATGCCCAAAGGTTGAGTTAGCATCGATGGATGTGATTGATAAAGCCTCAAGAGATGAAGTGAATGAAGAACTCAAGTGAGGAATTGATGAATAGCTATGCCCAAATTTTTGTCGTGATTGTTTGATATTGAGTTGTATACCTCCATTTGTGACATGAAAATATTTACAATGTGTCCCTATTGAGAGTTATGTGTTTTTTCATATTTATATCCATGTGCAAATGTGTGAAAAGGAATGTTGCTTGTTCACTTGATTTGGTCATGCTCTAGAACTTGCTTTGCCACTTATGCTCAAACTTAGTACTGACTATGGGTTATAGAGATGAACTTAGGCCTTCTTTGTGCTTCACAAACAACATGTGCCTAAAAATACCTACCAAATGATGCATGTATCCCTAGTCTTCATCTTTGAGCCTTTGACCTTTTTCTTGATCAACCGCAATGAAAGCCAACACCAATTCTTAAGTTAGCCCTCTTTTGAGCCCATCCTCCGTAACACTTGATAAAGTGATGAAAAATGAGCAAAAAGTTGTAAGTCGGTGGTGATAAAGATGGAAAGAAAGAAATAGGCCAAAAGTGATGCTTGATCATATCCCAAGGTGTAATTGAGCAATGAGATAAAAAGAAGAAAAAAAAAAGAAAACAAAAGAGCAATAGAGAAAAATATAATTTGAACTCACAAAAGCACTTTTGGGTATGAAAAGTTGCCAAAATAAGAGAAGGGATCAAAAAGGTAAAAACTTGTGGAAAAGTGATGAACTGTTCATGGATGGTAAATGAGTCACTAAAGGCCATAATTGTATCCTACCGGCCCTTTGACCTCCATTACAAGCTTAGAAAAGCCCTTGTGTAATCTCAACCCGGATATCCAAAAGGAATGGCACTTGAGTAAACAGGTAAACATATGGTAGTTGTGACCTATCTTGTGAACTTCTTTGTGAGAGTTGAGTGCATTTCTCCTCTCTCTTGATCTTGTGTATCCTTGATTTGTTGTGTTATCATTGCTTCAAAAAAAAAGACACTTTCTTGTTCTAATTATGAGGGCATGTGGATGTGAATGACTGGCATGTCTTACTTCTCGAATCTAGGTGTGTGCATGTTGATATAATGACATAAGTCGAGATTTCATGCTTAGTCCGTACAGTTGCGAGAAAAATGTTTTTCATTGATGGAGGCATGGCTGAATTGAAACATGTGTGCTTGTATCCATTGTTAACAACCACTCTAGTCATGACAATTTATGTTTCTGAGACATTAGTTAGGTGTAGGGTAGTTTCTCTTTATAGTCTGCTTGAGCACAAGCAAATGCCTTAAGTTGGGGCTGTTGATGTGTCGGGAATTTGCGGCACATCTTTACTTCATTTCATAGAATTTTGCATGTCCTTAGAAGTTAAATTAAGTGGAAACTAACTCATTATTCCATGTTTCAGGAACCCAAGAAAAATGAAGATGAGAGGCATTAAAGCCAGAAAGTTGTCCAAAGGACAAGATAAAGGACGAATCGTCTTCTTGATAATCGATCTAAATGTACAGCTGTCCAAGTCTAGCCAATGATTCTGAAACCGACTCAAAAGAGTCCTTAAATGATTGTTTAAAGATGGACTACAAATTAAAGGACAGACTCAAGAGGAGGCAGAATGAATTTCTAAAGTACAACGCCAAGGACGGACCATCTTTCCAGAAGACAGTCCACCGATCAAGGGACGGAAAACTATTGGAAAGAAGCCAATTGTAAATGATAGAACACAAGATGGTACGTCCCTGCACACCTGGAACCTTCGAGTTTAAATTATTTTGGGCTTGTTGGGACATAGTTTAAATAGATTTTTTTTCTAATTTTAGAGAGATTTCATTCATTATTTTCAGTAAAGAGTAGAGAGAGCTAGTTAGCTTTACTTTTCATTATAGATCTTAGATTTTAGCTTGTAATTTGAAGATCTAAGTTTCATCTATTGAAGATTTCTTCTACAATTTTAATTTCTATTAGTGAAAATGTCTAATTATACTCTTCTCTTCTTCTTCTTAATATGGGTAACTAAACCCAAATCTAGGATTATGAACCCTATTGATCCCAATTTGGTAAAATTGAGATTCAGCTTATGAACATTTGATTGATTATTGCTTTATAGTGTGTGATTGGTAATAACAGTCATCCAATCCTACCCAATTATATTTATAAGGCTTGAAAGAGAAAATTTAGGTTGGGTTAGCATCAATCATCAATAACTCAAGGCATAAGCCTTGTTTAATGGATTCTCCTTGACATAGGTTGAATTCCAATTGGAAACACGCAATTGGATAGCAGGGAGTTCTCTTTAATTTGACAAACTTGTAGTAGATTGACACCTATTATGCTATTGAAAGATACCCATGGTTGAAGCTACAGGGGTAGCATGTTGCACTCTTGAATACTGACCTTTCGGAGCTGGGGTTGCCATCCCAGTCCCTAACAATCCACTCAGTATGTTTAACACCTAAGGTAATACATCTGATGAAAATGGAGCAGGGGCAACACCTTTTGGAACTGGTGCTACTGTATTATTTGCTACCCTGTCCTTGTCATGACCAGAGTTTACACTCTAGCCGTAACACGGGACTTAGAACCACGAATGGCGCCAAGTCAACCCATGGAATAATCATAGCATGATACTAACAGAATAGTAGCTAACAAAATCATAATTGGGTGGAAGTTAACTGAAAGAGTCTGATCAACACCATAAGAACATAGTCTATTAAAACACTTAATCATAAGTTGAATCTATCTATACATGTATGAAAGCCTCTACTAAAATGATGAGCTACTAGGACAAGTCCCCAACTTACTCCTAAAATCTGAAATTGAAATAAAACTAAAATAATGAAATCACAAATCCTGTCCTCGGTAGATGAGGACTCACCACTATTGTTGAGAGAGAATAGAGCATGTCTAACCGCGAGGCTGAGTCTAGAAACCTGGATCTATATCATAAAATGATATTGTTATACCCCGAAAGCAAAATGATCAGACTCGGGAGTTGAAAAAGAGAAAATTTTAAATTTGGCATCAGGTCACAAAACGAGTCATTCTGTGACCCGTGGGAGCAAACCACGAGTCGTGATGTGACTAGTGGTGAGGATCACCGTGTTAATTGGATTTTGGGAGTTAAGGTCCCCATGGACATGACCAAAAGTCGTGGGAAGTGATTTTGAGATGGTGCATAGAAATGGCAGTGTACTCAACGAAAGATCCCCATGAGTCGTGGTCAATCACCATGATTCGTGGGATGGGTCATAGTCAGCTGGATGGAATTTATTTAAAATTGAGGCAGTGCATGTGACGAGTGGTGAACACGACTCATGGTCACCAATGACGAATCATGAAGTTCCTCGTGATAAGCCCCAGACGAAACCTCAGGCAGTGTACGTGACGGATGATGCCACGAGTCATGGCCTAAAGCGACGAGTCGTCCAGTCCATCGTAGGGACTAGCAGTCAGTAAATTCCTGCAAATTTTGTAAGGGATTTTCCATAATTCCTATGATCCCAAGGCCTAAACTACGTCTTTTAAGTTATGAATGATGGGTTTTAGGAGGGTTAAGTTCATATTAGGCCATTCTTCCTCATGCATGCAAAGTTAGAGAGTTAGAGAGGTGATCAAGATTGTTCTCCTTCAAGTTCTCTTCAATTCCTCTTCGGTAATTAGAGAAGTGTAAGAATCAGCTATAACTAGGTATATAGGGTTATGAATGGGTGAATCTGTTCACACCCATGCCCAATCTCTCTCTAAATAATGAATTTTCTATGTCAATTTTATGGGGTTTTATCCCGATGCATGAAATTCCTAGTTCTCCACATGGGTATGATTTAAATATGTTTCTACCATTGAATTATGATTCATGGGCAAGTTTTACATTGTTTTCAATTAAAAATCATGTTTCAAGCTTTATAAATTAAAATACCCATCTATGAGAAAATCATGAAAGTTGAGATTTATGATGAATGTTGAAGTATGATGAGATATTATTAATGAAAAGCATTTTATCAATATACCCATGTTTATAATCATATTTTAAATGTGAAATGAGTATTTTCAAGCATTCTAAAGTATTGGGAAATGCCCATATGTTCAAGAATGATTTATGATTTCCTGAATTAAACTTACCACATGGTTTTGGAGCGAAGACTCCCAATTATTTTTTAGCTTGTGGTATGGTTAGAGCTAAAATCTTCTCATATGCATAATTTCATCTTTGAGATGTATTTGATTATTGAGTTTCGTCAATAGACAATGGTAAGATTCGTTGGAAAACGATGGAGAGCATATGCATGTTTTTGGGAGTAGTGTCTAGCATCGAGCAGGCTAAGGGTCGATCACCTTATGTCTCCGAACTACATGTCAACATAGGATATTACTTTCATATATATACTACTTTGGGACATCCCTTGTGAGCTATCCCTCCCCCGAATTGGCCCCGAGCTTGATATCGATATTATGGTATCGTCCTTAGCCATGGCAAGACTTTGGACGGCTCTTCCCACTTAAGTGTGATAGTTGGGACCACCTAAGCTGTATCGTGGTATGTTGGTTAAAAGACGAGTCTCCCATTGATCCTCATGATTTCAGTTATGCATATTCATCAATCATGATATACATATCTATATATGTTCAAAAGCAGGTTTGACTAAATATTCAGCATTATTTATGATTATCAGATTTTAGCTTTGGGTCAATCAATTCATTTATGATGTTATGTCATGTTGAGATCATGATTTCAGAAAAATAGCATGCAAGTACTACTCTCAGACTCTTATTTTGATGTTCTTTTACATTATATATGTTTTAAATGATTTTACTTATTTAAGCGTTTTTACTTACCTTGCATACTCGGTTTCCACGTACCGACCGCATACTCTATGCTGTATCATTTTATGGTATAGGCCCCGGTACTCAGACTCAGCCCCGTTAATAGCCAATTCCAGAGTTAGCACCCAACTTAGTGGTGAGTCCTCATCTTTCGAGGACCATTTGCTTTCAGATATTGATGTACTTTTATTTTTAGTATTAGAGAGTTAGTTGGGGTCTTGTCCCATCAACTCATATGACTTAGAGGCTTTTCAAACAATAGAATGTATTCACCATCAGATTCGTGTATTTCTAATGTTATCCTTATTACAGACTTCCGCTAAGATTATCATGTTAATCCTTCTGTTTTGTTGATCGAGTTAGATGTATGTTCATGCCATGGATTGACTTGGGATCTCTCGGGGATCCTTGTCCCGTGTCGCGATCCGGGTCTCCGTTCGGGTCGTGACAAACTTGGTATCAGAGCAAAGGTTTGAAGTGTCCTAGGGTGTCTAAAAGCCACGTTGAGAAGAGTCTTTTTCATTGATGTGAAGAGTGTCACACTTATGACGAAGAGGCTAAGAGATATTTAGGAAATGTTCCCCTCTTTCATGGTCTATGTCGTGCGATGAAATGTCTCTCTGTCCTTTTAATTCGTGTTATTCATGATTGCATAATCATGGCTCTCCGCAGAGTGAACAGTAGAAGGAATAGGAACAAAAATCGCCACAAGGATGGCAACAGAGATGGGCACCAACAAGCCCCACTAGTCCAAGAGCACTATGCACCGGAGCCGGTTGCCCATGCTGAATTTACGGCAGCTATTCATATGCTCGCGCAGGCCATGACCGCTCAGGTCAATCAGTAGGCAGTTGCGCATGTCCTATGAAATGGCAATGTGGTGGCGGCTCGAGTCAGAGATTTCTTGAGAATGAACCCGCCAGAGTTCCTCGGGTCAAAAGTAGATGAGAACCCGCATGAGTTCATTGATGAGATTGTGAAGATCACCCAAGTCATGGGGGTGACTAGAGTTGAATGTGCGGAGTTGGCCTCATACCAGATGAAAGGGGCCGCACATATATGGCTTCGACAATGGAAAGATAGTAGAGCCACCAAGTCAGGCCCTGTCACTTGGGAGGAATTCCATGTTGCGTTCCTAGATCGGTTCTTCCCTCATGAGATGAGGGAGTTAAAGGAAGCCGAGTTCGTGAATCTTAAGCAAGGAAGAATGACGGGTGCAGGAGTATGCCCTTGAGTTCACTCGCTAATCAAAGTACTCCCAAGAGTTAGTGGCTGATCAGAGGGGGCGAGTGAGCAGGTTTGTTCATGGTGTGGCGGGCTATTTGGACAAGGATTGCAGGACCGCTATGCTCCACCAGGATATGGATTTCCCTCGGATAGTCTTGTACGCCTAGCAGATGAAGGTGGCACATATGAGGGAGAGAGAGGCCAAGAGGGCCAGGGCTGATAGTTATGGATTCTCTCAGCCGAGGTTAGGTGATGGATACCGACAGCAGACCCACCAGAGATCTTCAGCCCCAGCATCTTCAGCATTGAGTGTGCCATCTAGGCCTAGGCATGATCATAGGAGGCGGGCATCAGCCTCTAGGGGCCAGAGCAGCAGACCCACAAATTTTAGCATCCTAGCTTGCCGCTGATATGGTCGGGGCACACGGGCCAGTGTTTGGCATGTTCAGGTGCTTGCTTCGGGTGTGGAAAGCCCAGACACATGCTCAGAGATTTCCCAGCAGTGAGACAGAGCCGTGATGGGGGCCGAGGCCCAACTTCCAGTTCAATAGCCCCACCCACACGCTCAGCACAGTAGGGGAAACTACCAGCACATGTGGCGGTCAACGCCTAAGCAAATTCTATGCATTAGCATCCCGCCAGGAGAAGGAGGTCTCCCTAGATGTGATCACTGGTATGTTGCGAGTTTTTCATCTTGATGTTTATGCTTTGTTGGATCCGGGGGCTACCTTTTCATTTGTGAGACCTTACGTGGCCAGTAGTTTCGGAGTCAGTCCCAAAGTCTTGTTAGAACCCTTTGCAGTCTCTATTCTAGTTGGTGATTCAGTGATAGCTAGACGGGTGTATAGAAGTTGCCTGATCACAGTCCTTTAGAAAATCAACTCAGCAGATCTAGTAGAGTTAGCCATTACTGATTTTGATGTTATCCTCGGAATGGATTGGCTATTTTCATGTTATTCCTCAGTTAATTATAGAACCCTGGCAGTAGAGTTCAGATTTCTGGTGCAAGCCAGTCTTAGAGTGGAAGGGTAGTTTAGTTGTTCCAGTAAGTCATTTCATTTCCTACCTTAAGGCCAGAAAAATGATCTCCAAAGGTTGTGTGTACCATCTATTTAGGGTTAACGATGCAAAGTCCGAGACCCCGACTATCAGTTAGTTCCAGTAGTATGCGAGTATCCAGAAGTGTTCCCTGATGATTTACCGGGTGACCACTCGAGAGGGAAATCGATTTTGGTATAGATCTTTGATCTTGGGCAGAATTGCATGCCCAAGTGATACTCAAATGCTTCATTTCGTCTTGTTTATCTATCGTTATGTGTGCATTCTCATGTGATTTTTAGTTA
>JACEIK010000885.1:254722-264876 GCA_018107945.1 Datura stramonium
TATGGTGGCACATAATTTTGAGACTCGAGATTTGCCTGAACTCCAGGCCTACTCGGTGCTAGACACTACTTCCAGAAACATGCACATGACTTATAATAAATATCATGAATTCATAAATGAAGTTCATGGGATAGTTTTAATCATGATATACATGAACATGCTTGAAATACGTGTGCTAGCCATGAAACAAGGACCTTGATTCGGCCATAAACATAAACTTGATAATCGTAAAAGTCATGTATACTTGAGAAAATTCTCATACTTGAAATTCGTAAATTCATGAGAGTTCTTATATATAAAATCATGCATCATAAATCATAAAAAATAAATTAGAGCTTGAGAGAATTGAAAACATAAGAGGATCATGGAATCACACAAAAAGGAATTTAGTCCTAAGACTTTATAATCATACTTGCAACATAAGGGATCACAATTTCATGAGAACTTATAGGAATCATAAATCCCCAATCAAGGAAATCATAATTTCGTATGAATTCATCTATACCAATAAGAGAATCATGGAGGAATTTCATAACTCAACATAAATCCTAGAATTTTGAGAATAGGGCTTGGGGAATGGGTGATCATAAATTTTCTTAAAGAAGGGGCATGAAGGTGAAAGAAACCATCATTGATAAGCCCACATACCTGGGTTCACGGAATTCTAGCTTTAGCTTGAGACCCAAAGAGAAAATTTGACAATATGAGAGAGAAATTGATGAAGAACCCTTGATGGTCTTGAAAGAAGAATTGAATGAAGGTATAATGACCTAGGCTAGGTTAAACCCTCTAAAAATCCCATTAGGAAGCCCAAAATGACGTAGTATAGGAGTTAAAAGCATAGGAGGTTACAAAATTTCCCATAAGCATAGGGCAGAAACTGAACGACAAGGTGATCTAACGGTATAGATGATGGTCCATCACACGCCCGATGGTCCAAACGATGTTCCGTTGATGGTTGACGACTTTCACCATCACTGTCAGGGCCATGATGGGTCGTTAGTCACACCGTCGGACTTGGACATCACTAGTGATGGTCCGTCGCCTGTCTAGCGATCACTTGCACCGCCAGGGACGTGACAGGTCATCACACACGCCGTCACTCCCTGCACAAGACTTGCCATTTCAATTATTTTCCTTCAAAAAGTTATTTCAAGGTTTGAGTTGTTACAATATCTCCACCTTGGGAACTTTAATCCTAGAATGTTGACTTAAACATACTAGAAGGCTAGGGAAAAGAACTACAATCCCAAAACTAAATGATTGTAGTTGAAAACTGACGAAGTAACTGACTCCAGACTGAAATATATGACTGAAATAAACTCACAAAGCGCACATGCATGCTAAAACATGAAAGGAACTTAGAGACATGATCTTGACATGAAATTGAATAGAGTATTGATAATGTCAAAATTCACTCCTTGCAAGGATGAGGTGTAAAAGGTTGTTGAAAAAACAAATATACCTGACGATTGTTGGGGTTGAATCCACAGGAAATAGTAGTTGATCATTAAAGAGTGGTCTATCAAATTGAAGTAACTTGCATCAATGTCTCAAGAACAATAATAGGGGAATCACAACTTGTCAATTGAATTGCAAATTTGCACACGAAAATAAGGACAAAGCATAGAAAATATCAAAGGAGAGAATACTAGGGGTGTGATATTGACGGGGCATCATCGGATTAGAATTACTTACAGTTCCAAGCATTACTCAATAGTATAATTAGTTGTGGACGAGGTGACACCCATGTTTTTCAACCAATTATGTACCTTATTCCTTGAGTTTTCTTAAACCCCAATGTCCTTTTCACAACAACCACAACAACTTGGGTAAGAATCAACTAGTTCTAGCTTTCATTCTCAATGGGTGTGTGACATTGGGTTTTTGCTATCTCTAGCCCAATCCCATATGATCAACACCTAATTACCCACTAGTGTTTCCGTACCCATACTCTAAATTCCTTTTTCAAGCTAAATTTGAGTAAGAAAAGACAACCCATATTTGCAAAGATGATATTTAGATTAAAACTTAGAGGAAACACTAGAATTATACCAATTGAGTAAATCTATGATAAATTAAACAATACCTAATCCACATCAACCCCAATAATTCACACACCCCTAGTAAGGAATTTACCCACTCATGTAAGTAGAAGAAGATATTGCATTACGTAATAATTCAATATCCATTCAACAAAATGAGCAAGAAAATTCAAGCACAAGGTTCTGGTCTCCAATGGAGTTTTTTTCTACTTTTTCAGAGAAGAAGATGATGACTTCTCTCTCAACAATTCAATTCAAAAACTCTCTCTACCTCTCTCTACTTTCTAATTTTCTATGGAATGGAATGTTCCATCTCTCCCCTTTCTAGAAAGGTACAAAAGTAGGATACAAATGCTCCTCTTTTTCTGAGCTGGATGATTTGCCTATTTATGATGGTCATCACTTATGAGTCACCGGCGTTTCACCGATGCTGATCTGTGGTCTGCCAATTGGTCACATTTGGTGGCTAGTGAGTTCTGGGGTAGTCCGGCATTGGCACTGAGAGTTCATTGATGTTGATCTGCGGTCCACCGATAAATGATCCTCTTCAACACAATGAGCATCTGTGGTCAGCCGGTGTTTTGCTGGTGCCTCCGGTGGAGCACCGGTCCTCATCTCAAATTTCATGTTCTTTGCTCAATTTCATGCTTTCTATACTCAAGTTAAGTACCTATAAAGATCAAGGATAAAGGGAATAAAATCCACCTAAATGACTTGAAAACTAAACAAAAACTCATAAGAGCCTAATATGTTGTTAAATTACCAACTCATCCAACCTCCAAACTTGAAACCATTGATTGTCCTCAAGTAATTCAATTCTTTATAGCTGAGCAAATGGAACAACATGTTATACCATATGAGTCTAATCACCAAGGACCACTGAGCCTAAGATAACCCAAAAACGCTCGCTGACTTAAGGGAAAGTGAAGAGACTCCACAAAATATGAAAAAATTTAAAGAGGTAACCATAATAAATAGGCATGATTAACAAATCCCTTATCTCTTCCTATTTCTTGGGTTTGAAGCCCTATTTTTCATTCTTTCACCACGAGCAATTAGGGAGGATGGGTGCCAAAGAAGAGGATTAAAAAGGATCATTGGGCTTGTAATATGGTTTCCATGAAAAAGGTTTCAAAGGCTCAACATTGGCTTGCATAGGAAGATGTTAAAGGAGGTCATTTTGGGTGAAATGACTAGCAATAGAGAGCCTAAAATCATGTTCTAAGTGCAGTTACATCTAGGAGTTTGCCTTGATTCATACTTATGGGAAAGTTCTAGACAACCATATATGCATGAGAATTATTCATTCAATCTCACCACACAAGGCATCATACTCGAAGGAGTTCACACAATTCATCACTACAACCAAATTATGATTTAAGACAACTGAACGTGTGAATCAACAAGCTAAATAAGGAATGTGCAATGCATGACAAGAGAGTGCTACATTTTTCATTTCAAATGCCCCATTTCTTCCAAATTCATTTTTCCATGCCACACAAAATTTTTTGGTGGTGCCTCTACAAAATAATTTCAACAAGACTAAAACATAGCATTTTTCCACAAGAAAGTCGCCTCACAATCTATCCTTGGAAAATTTCACCCGGTTCAACAATTGAAAAAGAAAAAAATTACTCCTTGGGAAAGAACCGTGGTATAAAGAAAACCCTCAGAGTTTATTCTCTAACTACTATTCACAAAGGCAAAATTCAAACTTGGGTCATGGACTATTTTTAAATTTAAACAAATACCGAATCATTTGCACTAATAATCAAGAACAATTTTTTTTTTAATTTCATTCACTGAGCCTAAAAAATGCTCAACAATCAACAACAATTTCAAAACAACAGCCCAACAAGGACAACATCAACATCATCAATAAAATCCCAAAAAGGGCACAAAATAAACAACAATAACCACAAGAGAGATACACTCATCCCACCCCCAACTAAAAAAATACATTATCCCTGATGTATGCATGCAAAGAAAGTGAGGTTAAGAACTCTTTGAAGTGGTCACTCATCATCATCATCATCCTTGGCCGCAGCATCCGCATCATGGACATCATCTCCCAAATCCTCCTCATTATCCCCTAAGCCCTCGAACAAGTCGTCTATGCCGCCTTGAGCTGTAGATGGGGAAGCCATAGCTGCGTCAAGCGTGCTCATGTTGGGAACCTCCATTAACACCCAACCGTTCCATTCCCTCACTTCAGCCCGGAGAGATGTGACAACCCCCACCACAACATCCACGCTAGAGAAAAACTTGCTCAATCTATCATACATCGACTTCATCTCCTTTTTCATAGTCTTGGCAATCAAAGCATGGAGATATTTAGCCAATGTCTAGAGTTGTCTCTCATGGAACTGTGTCCTCTCCGTGAGCTTATAGAGGCCTCTTGGGCGAGAAGATATGGGAGGAGGTGAGGCTCCCCTAATAGGTGCTTCTCCAAAATCCTAGCCAATGCCTCAAGGTGTGGCTTATTGAGATCGAGGGAAATGGAGGCCTGCTCTAAACCATGGGAGATGCATTAGTCGGGGACCTCAAAGGCTTGAATCAACTTCTGCTTGCTCTTGGGAGCATCCGAGTCCCTCTTCTAATTCACATCAATAGCAGAGCTGGGGGCCTCATCTGAGATAAGTGGCACTCCTGCTCGAAGGCAAAGTTGTGATATGAGCACTTTATAGGGCATTCAACTTCCAGCTTGCCTTTCCTTTTTTCATTTGAATACCCACTATTTCCCCAAAGTTTATGGGGGCCCGTGTCAAGATGCAAGTGATGAGGATGGGCGCCTCTAGATTTACCTGTCGCTCATTCTTCAAGGGAATGATGCAGCCACAAATGAAATCAAGCAACATCTTGGATTCAAACTTCAAGTAATTCCTGGAGATCTTACCACCCATAGAATCCCAAAAAGGTGTGTCAGCGGCAACAATAGGATCTATCCATCTAAACTGATCCTCTTTGTTGTCAATTCTTTCTGCAAACTTAGTTCCAGAATCAATGTCATCCTCCCAAAATAAGGAATTAGTGGTTGCCGGTGTGATGTCAACTTCTACACCCCTCACCGTAATTTAGGGGATGCAGGAGAATTTAACAACCTTCCCTTTATGCTTCATGCTCTCCTGCCCGGCCTGGTATGATATATAGAATTTAGGTACTAGGCTAGTGTAGAATTCTGGAAGAGGATTGGCAAAAAAATGCCACTAGCAGTCAGTGAATTGCGTCGTGATGTTGGGGAAGACCCCAAAACCTCACCAAGTTAAAACGCTTCTATACTTTGATAGGGTGCCCCTCGCAAATAGCATAGTGCCCCTTCATGTTGGGCACACAAAAGATAATGTATTCCCTGGTGTTGGTAGGGGTTGGGGTCACCTTTGCTTTCCCTTTGCCCATGCTTTTAGATGTGATCAGGGCCTTCCCTTTGATTGGTTGTCTGGATGAAGACATAATCTGTTGAGCCATGATAGCTCCACACAATAATATTTCTGTTTGAATTTTTTTTTATAATGGAAAAGAAAAATCAACATCTATTCTAAGCTAAGGAAAGAAATTATAAAGATTGGATTTCAAGTGAATTGATGGATTCAAAATTGAATTGCTGGCAGTATTGAAGGAACACCAGCGAAATGCAGGTGAGGACTCGGGATGCACCGGTGAGTTGTCGGTTCTTGACAGCAGCCTGGGTATACAACATACATCCGGAGGAACACTGATGTTTCTCTAGTATTGACCCTCGAAGTGCCAATAAAACACGGGTCTAGGCAGTGCCTGAAGCCTTGTACCTCAACTTGCGTTTCAATCGGCGGTTGGATGGTGAATGCTGTTCGGTGCATTTTCACTCCCAAACTTGGTTAAACAATACATTTCACATTCATGAATCACTCACTAATTGCACTTTACGATTTTATTTTCCCAAGAAACACAACAAAAATTAACATGAAAATTTACCCTTAAGAAGGACATTAGTCTATCTATCATCGGGAAAATTGTGAATTCCAAGCACGTGGGGATACTCAGACTTCACCCCCAACTAGTATATCAAGCTAAAAGAATAAAGCATTATAACATATAAGATACCCACATCAATGTTCAACATTTTAGAACCATCCCCAACATACCCACAATATGAAAAACCTTCAATTAATGAAAAAGCACACGAAATAGGTATTGGGGAACATTACTGGGGGGAACTTTCTAAGTTAGCATGCTCAAATGTAATCACATCTTCAAACACTAGAAAAAATTAGAGTGTAACACACATACTAAATGAGGTTGATAACAAAGAGCAACGAGGGATAGAATCTTGGTACTGACCAACAATAGAGTTTCCACAAGAACAATTGCTTTAGCTTAGTGAAAATATGAGTGAGAAGCGATGAAATGAGGGGAACTAGAATGGGGGATTTATGGTAGAAGAAGAGTGGACATGATAGGTAGGTTTGATGGTGGGAAGATGGGACAGTGGTTTATTGGGAAGTTAAAAAGTGTAGTGGGAGAGATGAAAAGGTGGAGACAAGGGTTTTTGGGGAGTTGGAAAGATTTGACCGGATTTTTAAATCCATGGGTTTGGGTCATTCAACGGATTGGTCAATATTTTAAATGAATTTCATACCTCTACATGCACCTCACCGGAGATCCGCAGTGAGTACCGGCATTTTGCCATTTTAACGAAGGTGATCGTCACCCTCTTTAGTTTACTGCTCTGTATGCAGCGGTTGATCGGCGGTTCATGGATTGATAGTGGCATTCCGCTGGTTGGATCGCTGATTATACCTCAAATCCCAAGTGTACTAGTTTGAGCCGGCACTCAACTGGCATTTCATGGATTTTCATTGATGTTCTACCGGTGGATCGCCGATTTTCTCTCTTTTTGTCCAACTTTCTGCTCTTAGCTCGTGTTTGAGCGGTGCTACGTGAATGTGGACCGGCGGTTCGCCAATCAAGCATAGTACCTGCCTTTTTTTTCATCTTCTTTGTTGCACATCCACTCAATCCTGCAAAAGAAAAACAATAAAAACATCAAAATATCCAAAGTAAAAATGCTTGGGTTGCCTCCCAAGAAGCGCCTTAGATAATGTCGTGGCACGAAAGATACCTTCTCAATCTTCAACAATCCGGAAGGTAATCCTCCGATTCAATCTCATCATCAAATGGTTCATGATTCACCACTTCACAATCAAGCACTTCTATGACCTTACACTCATCCTGGGGCTTAGTAGGATGGAATACATTGAAGGTGACCTCATGCCACCAACTCGTAACTTAAGCTCCCCAAGCTCCACATAAATCAAAGCTCTTCCCAGTGCTAGTAGTGGGCGCCCCAAGATAATTGTTACCTTGATTTCCATCTAACAATCCAGCGTAACAAAATTAGCTCGGAGTATGAATTCTTCCACCCTCACAAGGACATCAACTAACATTTCAATGGGTCGTTAAATCTACCTATCCGCCATCAAAAGCCTCATGGATGTAGGTTTGGGATCCCCAACCCTAGTTTCTTGAAAATAACTAGAGACATTAAATTAATACTAGCAGGAAGGTCGGAAAGAGCTTTATTAAGCATGCACAAGCCAATTGTGCAAAGAATATGAAATGCCCTAGGATCTTCACATTTTGGAGCAAGGTTGCTGGATATCAAAGCGCTATAATGATGGGTCACCTCCTTGGTAACCATATCCACTACCTTCTTTCTCTTCAAAATTTCCTGCATAAACTTTGCATAGCCCGACATATGAAGCAAGGCATCCACAAGCGGTATATTGATGGATAATTTGCTAAACATTTCTATGAACTTGCAAAATTGATTATTCTCTGTTTTCTTGGTTAGCCACTGTGGATATGGAGGTGGAACTCTTTCTTCTTGATCTTTGTCATTGGGGCCTTCTTGCCCTAATTCACCTTCACATCATTCGAGGGAGTCAAATCAACTTCTCCCTCATCCTTCCCTTCTTCATCATCACAAACACTTGGTGTTTTTGGAACCTCTTCCAACTCTTCATCATGATTTTCCCTTGGGGAAACAACATCTTTGGGCTTTGCACCCACATTATTCAACATCTTGCCACTCCTAGTCATGATTGCCATACAATGGCCATATTTCTTTGTATTGGGAACAGTATCACTTGGGAGTGCACCTTTCATGAGGGGGTTCATTTGTTAAGACAAGTGGTTCCTTTTCTCTTCAAGGTGCTTGATCGACACTGAGTGGGAACTCACTATTTTGGCGAGGTTAGACACCTCCCTTTTTGACTCTTTAACCCCACTATCGGTGGATTCTACCTTCTTTAACACCTGAGACAAAATGTCTTTAATCTACAAGTTGCCCACATCACTCACTCTAGGATGCCCTTGAGATGCTTCCGCTTTTGGAGGAGGCACATAGGGTTTAGAACTTTAGTGATATCACTCTCCATCTTGATTTTGATCTCTATTTGCCCATTGATCATTTCTCTCCCCCCCCCTCCTTGAATATTGCGGTTTCTCCAACCTTGATTCTCATCCCTTAGGCACCAAGGACTTTGATTGGAACCTTGATACCCAGCGTGAGAACCCGCAACTTGGCCCGTCATGTATTGTCATTCCTCATCATATCTCTATGGTGAAGTGAAATCATCAAATTGAGTATAGCCTTTGGCACCCACAACATTAAAACTCTTTGTACCATCTTTCATCACATGTTTCGTCATCAAATCTAGTTGGGTCATCATCTTAGCAAGAGTTTCATCTCTAGCCTTATCTCTTTTCCTCAGCTCCGTATCCACAAGGTTGGGGGAAACCCACTAGAAGATACCTCTGCTTCTCTAGTATGCCATGCTCAATAGGTCATAGTCATTCTATCAAGAAGTGCTCTGGCCACTCAATAGGGCTGATCCGTGATGGATCCCGCCACCAAATTATTTTCCACAGACTTGTTGATAGAATCTAATGAACAATAAAAGCTCTGATGTAGAACCCCATAGGGCAACCCATGGTTTGGGAAAATGACAACTTTTTTCTTAAATCTCAACCATGCTTCATGGAGTTGCTTCCCCAAAAGTTGCTAGAAATGTTAATGTCATCCCTCAATTGTAGCATCCTCGAGGCAGGGAAGAACCTGTCCAAAAATTCTTCCATAAGCTCATTCCGAGAGGAAATGGATTAGGGAGGCAAATCCACCAACCAAGTGGTGGCTTCCCCTATTAGTGAAAATGGCAAGAGCCTCAATCGGATCGAGTCTTGTCTTATATTTGCGATGTTGACGGATTCACAAATCCCAAGAAAGTCGCGAAGATGCTTGTTTATGTCTTCACTAGGCATTCTTCCGAGGATCCCCTTCATTTGAAATAAGTACAGGATTGTACTCGTCACATGAAAAATTGCATTCCCTATCCTAGGAGGTAGGTGAATGGTACTCGCTACATTGGGCATCACGGGATCATCATCCTCGTGATCCATATGCCCATCCACAGAACCTTCTCCTTTTTGTGAGTGTTGGCTCATATCCAGATAAACCTAGATGGAACCAATCACAAGAGTAAAGTCAAAGCAGCCAAGATGCAAAAATCAATTTAAAATAACAAACAACTAAAGGCTATCAAACTATATTCCCTGGCAATGGTGCCATTTTTGATAACATCCAAATTAACTCCTCACAAGGATGGAGTGTAAACAGTCGTTGGAAAAACAAATATACCCAATGAGTGTCGGGGTCGAATCTATGAGAGAATAGTAGTTGATCATGCAAGAGTTGTCTATCAAATTGAATTAACTTGCATCAGTGTCATAGAAACAATAAATTAAAGATTGGGAGAATCACAACTTGTAAATTGAACTGCGAATTTCCACAAGAACACAGGGACAAAGCATACAAAATACGAAAGTAGAGAATACTATGGAACGATCAAACCACACCTCTTACTGAAGTGAGAAGCGGACGTTGTCAATAAAGAACCCAACTAGAGGTTGGGGTCGAACCTACAGGGAATAGGGGAGAACTGGATTATAGCTGGTAATTGAACTTGTGAGGTTGTTACTTCAAAATAGGGGGATTCTAAACAAAATCAATAATAAAAATAAGTATCGAAAATATGATGTTGAGTCAATATTAAAGGATAACTAGGGTTTGTG
>JACEIK010000885.1:265273-281306 GCA_018107945.1 Datura stramonium
CACAACCCTAGCTATGGAGGTTTTAGCCTCTCATAGTTGTAAGTTTGTGAATTGTATTAATGATTAAGAACATAAATCAATACTTACAAGAATAAATGAGAAAAACACTTCCTTTAATTATTCACCAAAATCTTAAAGAACAAGTAGCAAGAACAAGATAAATTCAAGAAAAGGTTGATCACAAGTTGAATCAACTCAATTCTCCTCAAATCTCTTCTCTCCTTGTCTTTTCGTGTCTTTCGTGTCTCTCTTACTTGTCTACTGAAAAATAAAGCCTAAAAGGTATTATACAGACACAAGAATCCTTTTCCTAGGCTAACAGGATGAATTTCCATATCTGGTTCCACAGTCGTCATGAGCCATGTTACGATCCATAGCATCATCCTACAACTCGTAGCCTCCTGTCCTACCTTGCATTGTTGGATGAATTTTAGCTAAGTGTTGGATCCTGGTACGATTCGTTCCTCCATCATATGATCCGTACTGTGGTCCCGTGGTTTGATTCTGAAACTTTGGAATTCTTCTGATGTTCATCACGACCGTCATGGTACGACTCGTACCTTCTTCCCATGGGTTGTACATTCTTTCCGTAGTAGGAGTCAGCACCTTATGCAAATTTTCTGGATCTTGTCACGATTTCATCACCATGACTCGTACCAGCCTGGTACGACTCGCACATTGAATCTTTTCAATTCTATCCTTCTGCAACTTTTCACGACCATCAGTACGACCCATAGGTCCTTCCTACGGCTCGTACTGTGGTCTGCAATCTGAGCATATTTTTCATCTTTTAGGCTTTCTTTTGCAATTTTCTAGATCCAACACTAATTTATCCTGCAACCAAAGGAAAAGTGCCTTATATCCAAATATTATACCTAAGTTCATGCTGTTTGCTTAGTTTTGAGCGTCGAAAGTGTTGTAAATCCACAACACATCAACACCCTCAACTTAATACTTTTGCATGTCTCGGGAAAAGAAAAGAAAAACTAAACACGACGCTCAACTTGAAAATAGACTTAAGATACTACTACCAATACTCAAACAAACTTGCACTTTCTATACAAACTCTATTGACCCTTTCTAATGGAACAACATCAAATAATGTTTTACAAGCAACCTCAAAACATCATAAACAGGGATCAAAACATGTCATTCATCCAACAACAGGCAATCAAGTCATCACTAATGTTTTCCACACAAACCAATGGTAAAAGAAAACATAATCCATGTACCCTCACACAAATGAAGTCCCCACTCAGATATGAGATGTCGAACATAATATGGGACTAAACAAGTAAGGCACTCACTCTCACAAAGAAGTTATAAGTATATGTGTCAGATACCATAGGCTTGCCCTTATTTTCTCTACTTTGGTTTATAGATGGTCATGTTAGGATCACTATAGGACTTGATATATCTTGTAATGTAGGCTTAGGGATGGACATGATAAAGATGGGAGATTTTATAAGTGAGTATCCCTTCCTTGGCACTACATACATTGGCTACACCATTAACCTATTTCAACCTTTTACTCTTTCATTCCTTTTTCTTCCCTTTTTACCCTTTTTTACACATTTGCATGAGTGTGGTGAGTTTTCAACTTTTTTCAGCATTTTCAAATTTCCTTTGTCTTTCTTTTTCAAGATTTTCATCATTTTTCATCTCTTCTTTTCATCATTTCACCACACCTCATTCTTCACCATTTCTTTTATTCTTTTATGTTCTTTTCCTTTCTTCCGTTCTCACCATTTATGCACCCCTACTCTAGCCACCCTCAACTTAAGCATTTTGCTTAAGTTGAGGTTCACAATATCCAAGGAAGGACCATGGCCAAAAAAGGTTCATTGCAAAAAAATGGGTATAGTTAATCGGTAAATCAATGAAATCATGGTCTATTAAGGCTCAAACTTGGGATCAAGGGATTAATGCAACTTTTGGTAGGGTAATATAGGTTAAAAGAGATCTAAAAAAAAATTTCCTATTATCATATCCTAATCAACCATCCTTAGCCTATGAAAAGACCAACCAGAGAAGTTCTAGATCTAACACACGATACTGAACTGACAACTATACCTCACTCACACATGGTACATGAACTATTTTCACCTTACTTGTTTGGTTTAACATGTCTTAACAAAACTACTCATGTTGACAAACTAAATGACATCAAAAGATCCACAACAATCATGCATGGTGTCACAAATACATAGTAATGCATCAAAAAAATTTTAAACAGGGTCAATTTTTTCAAAAACAAAAACTAGTGCATTTTTATTGGCTGAGTACTCCTAAGCTACTTTCTAATTATACAAAAATCACAAAATAAAAAAAATCCTACACATGTCGGTTCTACTAGATAGCATGCTTGAGGGAAAAGAAGCACGACAAGAAAAATCCTCAAATGAACCAAAAATCTCATAAATCACAAGTACACCCCATCCCCTTTTTGGAAAGTAAGCTTCGTCCCCGAAGCATCATCTAGAAGAACATAGGGAAGAGAACATACCTGTGGCGTACTAGGCATTCCTGTCATCCTGCGGAGGTGGTACCTCTACTTTAGTAGTGGTGCTAGCAGTGGCCGGTGCACTCAATTGTGTGTCAATAGGGGGAGTAGTCCCCCCAGTAGTCGTGGCCGCTTGGATGGCCTATGAAATTTTTTGTGCTGAATGTGGATCTCCCGAAGGGTCATGGCCACGGGCAAGCTCAGGCTGAGGTATGGTGGAGCTTCCTACACCTCTAGCTCTCTCATGCAGCTCAAACATATGTGTGTCATGAGTGTTCATGCTCTCTACTCTAGCCCGCTTGTTCTCTTTTCTCTCCTTCTTCCTCCACTTTCTTAAACTTTCCTTGCTAGCACCCTCAGCAGCTCTTTTATTACCTTTATCAACAACTGTGGTCGGCTCCCAATATGCCGCCACATCAATGTCCTTTTCAAGCTCGACATCTAGGACCGAAAGAGTGGTAGCTGCTAACACTGTTGGTTGTCATGATGACAATTCAACTACATGGCTCTGAAAACCCCCAACTCCGCACGGAGACTGCTGGTATCAGTCTGCTCCGCCATCCTCTCATTGAATCGACTCTCAAAACTATCTAGATGAGCATGTAGAGCCTGAGCTGCTGCCTCTATCTCTAACTTGACCCATGGTTTTACATTGTCCATCATGGCCTGAATCTTTTGCTCCGCCATGGTCAATCATTTTTCTAGCTTTTGGAGGAAGTCTTGTGGTACCAAGGTATACCCTGCTGGTGTCTGAGCCTGCATGTTGGGCAGTGGTGTAGCTGAGGTGCTGGGAGCTGACTCTGAATGACCGACGTCTATAGCCGATGTCTCGCTTTGCTCCTATGTAATGGGGACATTCACCTATGCGTCCCTTGTTGGCTGGGCTGCTGGAATAGCTGTGGGAATCCTGGATCTGCTTACTGGGTACCTCTCATCCCGGATAAGACCTATATATGCAATTCTTTGGCCTCAAATCAACCGCTCGTCACCCCTGGAACTTTTGCCTCCATACATAATCTGAACACAAGACTCAAGAATGGGATAGTAGTTCTTACTCCCACCGCCCGGTCTCGTATCTCATCTGCTATGATCCTCAGAATATTGATGGGGTAGCGAGACATGAGGCGTGCAACCAAAGCTTCTCTGTCAGCACTCAGTGTGCTGTCATTGATAGTAGGTGCTAACCGATGGCGCACTAGTGTCCAACAGGCTTTTTCAATGAAGTTCAGTGAATTCTTGGTCACCTACTTTCCACTTGTAACTCATTCAGCTTCATCTTTTTTTCAGCAATCACCCCTGCTAGCCATTGCAGCTGCCTCTGTCTCTCCTGCATACCCAGGGCTCTAATCTTCTTTATTGCCTCCACTTGGTAATCATACTATGGCATCATCCTTATAGGCACAAAATGTGGTCCATACAATATTCAAGCAATTGTCTGCTTAGATATATCAACCTCTCGACCTCGGACCATGACCCTCTCCAGACGAGGCTGATCTTTTATCTTCTGCCCTTCTTTTTTCTTTACCTCCATGGTAGCCAAGTAGTTGGCATAAAACTCTCGAACTATCTCTTCTATGTACTATGCTGGAGTCTTGACCATCTACTCAAAACCATAGAAGCTAAAAAATCTGCTTTATCTCCTCAACTTCATTCAATGTTGTTGTGAGGATCCGTGACTCTTCTTGAATTCTCCTCCGTGGCTTATTTTTGGTGGTGAGAGAGATTCCTTGTTCATAAATTTCTTTGGCTCTTGGCACTCTCCACCAAATGGTACGATTTTCTCTGGGTGGGGTCTGCTCTTGTGCAACATCAGGAGCCTCCTCCTCTGACTCTTCACTGCGACTTTCTTTTTCACTTTGGGTCTCCCTTAACCCTTCTTCAGCATTGGAGTCACTTCCTGACTTTTGTTGTTCCTCTCTAACTCCCTCCTCAGACTGGGGAGCTTGAGTAGATGTAGCAGTGATTTCTTCATCTTGGGCCTTTGCTTTTGCCTAGTGGTTCTGGTTCCATGGGTTTCCGAGGTGTCTACTTGATACTCCTCTATTGAACCACTAGGTGAGTCTCTTGCCTTGTTAGACTCTGAATCAGTTGGTTCATTAATTAGTCTCCTTCGACCTATTTTTTGTCTGCCCTACATTTGTATGTCAATGTACCTGTAGAGAAAGAAGTTAGCATTCAGTTTTTGAAAAAGAAGAATTAGAAAGGAGATATTTTGAATTTCATTAGGGGTCATCACTATGAGTCATACCATGAAGGTATGACTCATGAGAAGTCCCAGAGTTACAACATTTTTCAGTACGACTCGCAGGTACGACTCATACAATAAAGGTACAATCCATACTACGAGTCTTCTGATGAAGTCCTACATTGCTATTTTTTTGAATTTTTCCACGACTTCTGGTACAACCTGTAGGTCGATTCCACGAGTCATAGGAAGGGCATTCTTTTGCGATCACGTTCAGTTTGGTGGTACGAGTGCTCAGCATGACTCGTTGTGGCACCCTTCGGTCTGTACTGTGCGTCATACCACTTCAAAATTTTCTTTTCTAAGTTTGCAAGGGTTCTTTTTCAATTTTTAGGGTACTCAGATTTCTCCCCAGGTGTAGGCACATCATTGACTCAATTTAACCCAAGCCTAATCCTCCCCTTTTTAACCTGCTACCCGTAACTCATTAAGTTTCAAAACCTCAGTTTATCAAGAATTTAGAATTTCTTTAGTCGAAGAAGAACATTATACAACACCCTGATCATAGTCTATTTTCAAAATCAAGTTTCGAGCCTAGTGACTGACTCACAGGGGTTTTGACACCATTGATCTCAATATGTGACTCTTAGCAATGTTTAATACAACACACTTACTTGATTGGTGCTTCATCAACTGTAAATGACCATCTAGGGTTTACAGACTTTGGGTCGAGCAAGAATTTGGCTTGATTCTTTAGTGGTTTTGAGTTAAGAGTTGGAGAGGTGAGTTTGAATCATGCTTTTGAGTGCTTAAGTGTGGGAAAGGGTGTTTATGGGGTTTAAATAGGTGATGGAAAATTTAAAAAATTTGGGCCGAGTAGGGTAAGATTTCCAATTTTAACCCGTCATGACTCGTACCATGAGTCGTAGGAAGTACCTATGGATTGTCCCTTGGACTCGTATGCAACCCTTTTTTGAAGTAAACTTACCTGGCGACCTACGAATGTATCCTACGACTTGTACCATCAAGGTAAGATCCGTGGGGTGAATTGTAGGTTAGTGCTTGGGATTATTTTTCTGAACCTCACCACGACTGCTGCTACGGCTCATAGAATATCATCATGGGTCATACAGAGATCCATAGCAGCTGATGTTTCAGCCTTCAGTTTTTAAGTTTCCCTGCACACTGAGCACAGATTAGTTCAATAACTTGGGTTGCCTCCCAAGAAGCATTTGATTTAACATCGCGGCACGATGTAGGTAGCCTGGTTACTCATACATCACCAGTCTACCACTTGGGTTGCCTCCCAAGAAGCGACTAATTTAACATTGCGGCACGACACAAATCTCTTGACTACTCAAAATTCGTCAATTGATTCATACTCATCCTTCAATGCTGAGATCACACTAAATTCCTTGGGTTGCTTCATTTTCTTGCAGATGTTGAATGTGACCTCTTCTTGATTCAGCCTAAACTTCAATAGGCCATCTTCCACATCTACTAGAGTCCTTCCGATCGCAAGGAATGGTCTTCCCAAAATGATGGGGACCTCATAATCAACCTCACAATCCAAAATCATGAAGTCTGCTGGGAATATAAATTTATCTACCTTGACAAGCACATCAACCAGGATGCCCACTGGCTTCTTAACTATTTTGTCGGCCATCAATAGTCGCATGTTGGTAGGTATGGGAGCTCCGAATCCTAATTTGTTGAACACAGCCAACGACATCAAATTAATGCTAGCTCCCAGATCACAGAGTGCCCTTGAGAACTCGACATTTCCAATCACACATGGTATCGTGAAGGCACCTGGGTCTTCCTTTGTCTGTGCTAGGACCCTTGTAGCTATGGCACTACACTGATGCACATTTTCAACAAGCTCATAGCTCATAGATCTCTTCTTCTTCAACAGGTTCTTCATAAACTTTGCATATCTTGGCATCTGCTCTAACGCTTCAACCAATGGTTTGTTCACAGACAGTTGCTTAAGCATTGAAAGGAATATTTGGAACATACCATTTTCCACCTTCTTTTTCATCCTTTGGGGAAATGGTGGTGGTGATCGTGGGATAGCTTTATGCACTTGCATTGTCCCTTGATCCATGTCAAGTTCCTTCTCACCTCTCGTGGCCTCTTGCAACTCAGCAGTCTCTCTCTCAACATTTTTATCATAATCCTCCATTATGATCTCTTTCATCCGCTCAACTTCAACTGGAAATGGGGTTTCAATTGTGGTTTTACCACTCCTAGTCATCACCGCCACACAATATGCATCATTCTCTGGATTTTGGAAAATGTTGCTAGGTAGTATATGCTTTTGTCTAGGGTTCATTAATTCTGACAATTGCCCAAGTTGATGTTCAATCTTCTTGATGGTGGTAGCATGAGATTCCACTTTCTGACCCATACTTGACAAGTCACCTCGGATCTCCTTCAGCTGATCATCAGTGTACCTCACTTTCTTCAACATCTCAGCCATCATGTCTTCCAACTTTTATTGCCCAGCCTCCCCTTCTCGTGCATCGGGAGGTACATAGAATCCAGCCCGGTCATTGTGGTATCCATCATTTTGCCTCCATTCACCTTGACGCTCACGACCTTGGCTCCTGTCTCTGAACCCGTTTCTGTTGTAGTTGTCTCTATACCTGTTTCGCCCTTAATTTCCATAACCTTGGCACCAATTGTCTTGTCGAAACGCTTGGGCATTTGTTCAAAAACCCGACACCTGGCTATCCAAGAAGTTGTCCTCCTCCTTAGAATCATAGTGATCGACTCCTTGCTCCCTTCCTTGAGTACCCACTGCATTGACCTATTTGGCTCTGGCTCTTATAATATGCTTTGTTAGCAAATCCAATGATGTGCGCATATGAGCCAACTCCTGGTCATGCTCTTCTTATTTTCTTCGTTGGTCTGCAGTCAAACCAATAGCAAATGTGTTTGCCACTGCATCGGCCTCCCTTGTATGCCAGGCCCTATTTGTCTTAGTCACCTGTCAAGAATGGTGGTAGATTGCTCCCAAGTGTGACTCATCAATGCTATTCCATCCATCGTGTCTGCTACAGCTTTGGTGCTATTGTTCAAATACCTGTAAAAAATTTACAACAAACTATCATCTGGGGTTTTGTGGTTAGGGCACTTTGTCAACTTCTTTTTGAATCTCAACCAAGTTTCATGAAGTGCGTCAATCTTAATTTGTCGAAAATTATAGATCTCATCCTTTAGCTGAAACATCATAGACGGGGGAAAGAATCTCTCCAAAAAGGCCTATTTGAGCTCCCTCCAGTTGGTTATGGAGTCGTTGGGAAACTCCGATAACCACAAAGTAGCTTCCCCTGATAGAGAAAAATGGAAGAGTCTGAGCCGTTTGCATCCTGGCTTACTCCGGGAGACCTGTATGCCTTGCATATTCCTACGAAGTTCATTAAGTGCAGGTTGGCGTCATCCACTGCGTGGCCACTGAACACCCCTTTCATGTTTAACAATTGAATCATGCTGCTCATAATGTCGAATTTGGCCCCAGCGGGCAGTGGTGGTGGAAAAATTGCTCCAGTCGACCCGACTTCATCAATGTATGGGTCATCATCATCATTAAAGAATTGAGGGGAAAATCTATGAGCTCTGTGGCCCTCCCCTGTCGAACAACATTGACCACCTCATCTCTTTCATCTTCCGCATGCTGTAGTGCAGCTTGTCGAGCTAGCTCGGCTTGCCTAGCTTCTTCAGCTATACGGGCTTCTCTTTGCTTGTGGTTCTCCATTCTATGCAGTGCTATTTTGATTTCTGGATATAGTGGAACAATGGGATCTCCTCTACTCCGAGTGCTTGGAATTCACTGGAGAATAGCCTATGGGTATCAAAAACACAAAAATAAACGTAATTAAGGAAATAACTACCAAAAAGTTAATTACAAGCTAATAACATAGTTTCAGTCGTATTCCCTGGCAACGACGCCACTTTTTGCTAACACACAAACCACACCTCTTACTGAAGTGAGAAGCGGACGTAATCAATAAAGAACCCAACTAGAGGTTGGGGTCAAACCCATAGGGAATAGGGGAGAACTGGATTATAGTTAATAATTGAACTTGTGAGGTAGTTACTTCAAAATAGGGGGATTCTAAAAAAATGGATTCTAAAAAAATCAATAATGAAAACAAGTATCAAAAAATCTGATGTTGAGTCAATATTAAAGGATAACTAGGGTTTGTGTTCCCCATGGGTTCATAACTGCTTTGGGTATACACTCGTGATTATCACTAATATGTACTTATAGGACTGATAACCTGGGTTCATTCAAACGACCGACTAGTCCCTGTTGAATGACTATACTCAATCACTCGACCAAGTCTTATGAGCGGTTTCAAACTATTCGTTATCACTAAGTTATAGATTTAACTATAATGCAACCATAGCTCAAGTTTATACAATGATTATTAAAATCAAGGCTCTGTTGTAATTCTCTTTTCCTAATCTCTACCGCTTAGTCCTAAGCAAGTAAAGAATTCGGGCATGTCCTAATGTTGCGCATCGTTAAGAAACATTTAAGCATGAAGAGAATACAATATAAGTATTTGTACTAGTTTTAAAATCACTTTGTGTTACCCTATCTTGTTATCCACCATGCTACCTACAACCCTAGCTATGGAGGTTTTAACCTCTCATAGTTGTAAGGTTGTGAATTGTATTAATGATTAAGAACATAAATCAATACTTACAATAATGAATGAGAAAAACACTTCCTTTAATTAATCACCAAAATCTTGACGAACAAATAGCAAGAACAAGATGAATTCAAGAAAAGGTTTATCACAAGTTGAATCAACTCAATTCTCCTACAAATCTCTTCTCTCCTTGTCTTTTCGTGTCTTTCATGTCTTTCTTACTTGTCTACCAAAAAATAAAACCTAAAACATATTTATACAGATACAAGAATCCTTTTCCTAGGCTAAGAGGATGAATTTCCATATCTGGTTCCGCAGTCGTCACGAACCATGTTACGATCCGTAGCATAATCCTACAACTCGTAGCCTCTTGTCGTACCTTTCATTGTTGGCTGAATTTTGGCTAAGTGTTTGATCTTGGTACAATTCATACCTTAGTCATATGATCCGTATTGAGCTCCCGTGGTTTGATTAAAAAACATTGGAATTCTTCTAAAGTTCATCATGACCGTGATGGTACGACTCGTACCTTCTTCCCACAGGTCGTACATTCTTTCCGTAGCAGGAGTCAGCACCTTATGCAAATTTTCTGGATCTTGTCACGATTTCATCACCACGACTCTTACCATCTTGGTATGACTCATACTAAGACTCGTACATTGCATCTCTTCAATTCTAGCCTTCTGCAACTTTTCACGACCATCAGTACGATTGTTGGTCCTTCCTATGGCTAGTACCGTGGTCTGCAATCTGAGCATATTTTGCATCTTTCAGGCTTTCTTTTGAAATTTTCTAGATCCAACACTAATTTATCTTGCAACCAAAGGAAAAGTGCCTTATATCCACATAAATATACCTAAGTTCATGCTATTTCCTTTGTTTTGAGCGTCCAACGTGTTGTAAATCCACAACACATTAGGGTGTGATATTATGGGGCATCATCGGATTGGAATTACTAACAACTCCTAGCATTACTCAATAATAAAATTAGTTGTGGATGAGGCGACACCCATGTTTTTCAAACCAATTAGGTACCTTATGCATCAAGTTTTCTCAAACCCCAAAGTCCTTTTCACAACAACCACAACAACTTGGATAAGAATCAACTAGTTCTAGCTTTGATTCTCAATGGATGTGTGACAATGGGTTTTGGCTATCTCTAGCCCAACCCCACATGATCGACACCCACTTACCCATTAATGCTTCCTCACCCATACTCTAAATCCCTTTTCAAGCAAAACTAGAGCAAGTAAAGACAACCCACATTTGCAACTATAAGTATTTAGATTAAAACTTACAGGAAACATTAGAAATATACCGATTGAGAAAATCTAAGATCAATTAAATAATACTCAATCTAAATCAACCCTAATTATTCACACACCGCTAGCAAGGAATTCGGCCACTCATGTAAGTAGAAGAAGACATTGCATTAAGTAATAACTCAATATCCATTCAACAAAATGAGTAAGAATATTTAGGCATAAGGTTCCGGTCTCCAATGGAACTTTTTTCTATCTTTTCAAAGAAGAAGATGAAGACTTCTCTCTCTGCAATTCAATTCAAAAACTCTCTATACCACTCTCTATTTTCTACTTTTCTATGGAATGGAATGTTTTTTCTCTCCCCTTTCTAGAAAGGCACAAAAGTAGGGTACAAATGCTCCTTTTTTTTTCTGAGCTGGACACTTTTTCCCTTTTCTGACGGCCATCACTTGCAAGTCACCGACGCTTCACCAATGCTGATTCGTGGTCCACCAATTTATTACATCTGGTGGGCAGTATGTTCTAGAGCAGTCCGGGATTGGCACCGGTAGTTCACTAGTTCTGATATGCAATCCGCCAGTTCATGATCCTCTTCAGCACGATGAGCATCTGCGGTCAGCCGACGTTTCATTGGTGTCCTCCGGTGGAGCACCAATCCTCATCTCAAATTTCATGATTTTTGCTTAATTTCATGCTTTCTCTACACAAGTTAAGTATCTACAAAGATTAATGAGAAAGGGTATAAAATTCACGTAAATTACTTAAAAACTAAATAAAAACTCATGTCTAAGAGCCTAATGAGTAGGTAAATTACCAACTCATCAAGTATTAGGGAGGAAATTGATACTTCAACCTGAAATGGTACTATAAAGGAATAAATGCGGGTATCTAGACATCATATCTGCTTTGGCTTCCCATAAAGCTCCCTCAACAAGATGATTTCTCCACAATACCTTTATTAAAGCTACCTCCTTGTTCCTTTATTTCTGAACCTGATGATCAAGGATCTCAATTGGAACCGCCTCATAAGTAAAGCTATCCTACACCCTAATGTTATCTACCAAAAAAATCAAGGATGGATCACTGATGCATTTCTTCAACAAGGACACATGGAACACCAGATGCACCAAAGCTAACTCCACTGGTAGCTCTAACTCATAGGCCACCTTGCCAACACGTCTCATCATCCTGTATGGCCTAACATATTCGGGACTAAGCTTCCCCTTCTTTCCCAACCTCATAACTTCCTTCATGGGAGACACTTTCAAAAGTACCAATCATCAACCTCAAACTCAAGTTCTCTCCTCCTCACATCCGCATAAGATTTTTGTCACTCTAAGCTATCTTCAGCATTTCTCTAATAAGCTGAACCATCTCTATGGCCTTATGAGCTGAATTCGGCCCTATCAACACAGCCTCACCTACCTCAAACCAACCAATATGTGATCTACACCTCTTCCCATAGAGAGCCTCAAATAGAGCCATATGAATCTCGGAGTGGTAACTATTATTGTAAGAAAACTCGATGAGAGGCAAGTGATAATCCTAGCTACCCTTGAAATAGATCACATAAGCTCTCAACATATCCTATCAGGTCTGAACAGTTTGCTTGGACTGAGCATTTGTCTATGGGTGAAAAGTTATGCTAAGCTTCACCTGAGTACCAAGTCCCTTTTGAAAAGATCTCCAAAACTAAGAGGTGAACTGAGTATCTCTATCTAAAATGATGGATAATGACACTCCATTCAACCGGAATAACTCTTGAATGTACAATCTAGCATAATCCTCAGCTGAATCGGTATTTTTGATTGGTAAGAAATGAGCTACTTTGGTGAACCTGTCCACAACTACCCAAATAGAGTTATACTATTGTCAGGTACGAGGCAACCCTATGATGAAGTCCATATTGATCTCCTCCCACTTTAATGTAGGAATACTAATGTCTCGTAACATACCTCCAAGTATTTGATGCTCAACTTTCACATGTTGATAATTTGGACACTTAGCCGCAAACTCTGCTATGTCCTTCTTCATTCCATTCCACCAATAGACCTCCCGTACGTCACGGTACATCTTGGTGGCACCTGGATGGATAAAATATTGGGAACCATGAGCCTCATGCCACATCCTTCCTCTCAAATCATCAACACCTGAAAGACATAAATGACCCTAATAACGAAGTAAACCATCTCCCCCTTGGCAGAAGACCTCTACTTTGTAATTCTGAACTGCT
The DNA here is from genome assembly GCA_018107945.1 of Datura stramonium. Lineage (NCBI taxonomy): Eukaryota > Viridiplantae > Streptophyta > Magnoliopsida > Solanales > Solanaceae > Datura > Datura stramonium. The sequence goes on from JACEIK010000885.1 coordinate 278,124, forward strand.
TCCTTCAACTTCACTAGAATAAGGTATTCATCTTTCCTAGCTTGAACTCAGTGACCAATGAATATTCGGACCCATTTAACAATGACACCACCATCTATTGAGTCAATAAGGCGAACCCCCAATTGTGGAAGCCGATGCACATTCTTCACCAAATCCTTCCTCCCATCCTCAACGTGGGACACGCTACCCATGGAAAATCTACTAAGGGAAATCGCCACTACGTTGGCCTTTCCAGGATGGTAAAGGACAGTCATATCGTAATCCTTAAGAAGCTCTAGCCTTTTCCTTTGTTGCAAGTTCAAGTCCTTCTGTGTGAACACATATTGTAGGCTCTTGTGATTCATGAACACATCCACATGCACCCCATACAACTACTACCTCCAAATTTTCAACGAACATACCAGCGCTACTAACTTGAGATCATGAGTCGGATAGTTTTTCTAGGTGGCTATCACTTTTCCATTCTGCATCAACACACACCTAAAGTCTATCCTTGACGTATAACAATAAACTACAAAGCCATTGGTGCCCTCTGGTAAAGTCAAAACTAGGATGAAGTGAGTTGAGTCTTCAACTCCTGAAAGCTCTTCTCACAAGCATCAGACAACTAAAACTTAGCCTTATTCTAAGTCAACCCGGTCAAGGGTGATGCAATGGAGGAAAAGCTCCCTACAAACCTCTAGTAATAGCTCGCTAAACCCAAAAAGCTCCTAATATCTATAGGACTGATGGTTCTAGGCCAATTCTTTATTGTTTTTATCTTTTGAGAGTCCACTTGAACAACCTCACTCGACACCACGTGACCCAAGAACACTGCAGAGTCAAGCCAAAGCTCACACTTGCTAAACTTAGCAAACAACTGATGGTAATTAAGAGTCTGTTACAATCCTCAAGTGAGCAGCATGCTCCTCCTCACTCCGGGAGTATATGAGAATATCATCTATGAAGACAATCACGAACACGTCCAAGTACTTCTTGAACACCCTGTTCATCAAATATATAAAAGCTGTAGGGGCATTCGTTAAGCCAAAAGACATAACTACAAACTCATAGTGACCATACTGAGTCCTAAAGTTTGTCTTTAGAATGTCACTCTCCCTAACTCTGAGCTTGAGATAGTCGGACCTAAGGTTTATCTTAGGAAAGCACTTAACACCCTGAAGTTTGTCAAACAAGTCATCAATCCTGGGGAGGGGATACTTATTCTTGATTGTGACCTTGTTCAACTGTCGATAATCAATGCACACACTAAGAGAACCATCCTTCTTTCAAACAAAGAGAACTGATGCACCCCATAGGGACTTACTAGGCCTGATAAACCCCTTAACGAGGAGATCTTTCAACTGCTCCTTCAACTCCTTTAGCTTGGCTAGGGCCATTTTGTAAGGATGAATAGATATAGGCTACATATCAGGAAGAAGATCAATACCAAAGTCAATCTCCCACTCAGGAGGGAATCTTGGTAAATCATCTGGAAACACCTCCGGTCACTCACATATAATAGAAACTGATTGGAAAGTTGGGGTCTCAGACATAGAATCCTTAACCCAAATTAGATGGTACACACAACCCTTAGATGATCTTTCTGGCCTTAAGATATGAGACAAATCGACCTATAGACACCGCTGAACTACCCTTCCACTCTAGGACTTGCTTACCCAATAACTGAAACTCTACCATACAGGCTCTACAATCAACTGAAGCATAACATGCAGGCAACCAATCCATATCGAATATGACATTAAAATTGGTCATGTATAACTGTACTAAGTCAGTGAGGTAAATTTATGATGGACTGTGATAGGGAAATTTCAATATACCCTTCAAGTTATAACTAACTCACCGACTTGAGTAAAGACTGAGAAGGGTTCAGACAGAATTTTGGGACAAACTCCGAAACTAATAGCAACATAAGGAGTCACAAAAGATAAGGTAGACCTTGGATCTAACAATGCATACACATCAAGATGAAATACTCGTAACATACCAGTAACCACATCAGATGAAGTCTCCTACTCCTTACGAGATGAGAGTGCATAAAATCTGTTCTGGCACTTACCGCTAGCTGCACTAGTAGAAGCACCTTGCTGGAAAGGACATGTTGCTGGAGCTGCTAAACTGGTGGCTGGAACACAACCTCGACTGCCACCATGTCTAGCAAAAGGACAATCCCTATGCATGTGCTTGGGCTTCCACACCCAAAGCAAATATCTAATCCAACTAGGCACTATCCTATGTGGTTCTTACCACGTTTACCGCATACTGGGAAGGTGCGCCCTATTTGTGTGCTCCTCCATCCCCTAGAACCTGAATCACTACTCCTCTAATAACATCGAGGTTTGGATGGAATACTAGATGATGATGGAGCCGGGGCTGATGACCTCTAGTGGGACTGGGGTAATGTCCGCCACCAGACCTCTGCTAGGAGAACCCAAAGCTACCTGTCCTAGCCCTCTTGGCCTCTCTCTCCTTCTTCTTCATCTGAGTTGGCTCTATGTGCTGGGCATATATGACCAACCGTGAAAAGTATAGGTGATTATTAAGCATAGTGGTCCTACACTCCTTGACCAGAAAATCTGCTACTCCATTCACAAACTTTCTTATACGAGCCCTCTGATATGCAACCATTTCCGGCGCATACTTAGATAGTTGGGTAAAGTACAAGGAATACTCATGGACAATCCTGTGGTTCTGCTTCAAGTTGACGAACTTCGCTGCCTTTGCCCCCCTAAACTCTTTAGGGAAGAACCTATCTAAAAAGGCAGTCACAAACTCATCCCAATTCATGGTAATTGCTCCCACTGCTCTACCCTTCATCCATTGGTGGAACCATATATAGGAAACCTCCTTTAGCTAATAGGAGGCAAAATATGCACTCTCCTCTATGGTTACCCCCATAATCTTTGTGATCTTCTACACCTCAATAAAATCATGCGGGTCCTCATCTACCTTCAACCTAAGAAACTCAAGTGGGTTCATCTTTATGAAGTCCGTCACTCTAGCTGCTGCCACGTTCCCATTCTGGGGAACATGAGACACCGCCTGCGGGTTGACCTAAGCGATGACATCGCCCGCATTAAGCGCGTCCGCAAGTGTACGGGTCGTGCAAGTAATACAGTGGCTCTTTTTAAGAACCGGAATGTCGAACCCACAGGGACTGGACCCATTCCTCTAACTATCCAT
>JACEIK010000885.1:290001-300912 GCA_018107945.1 Datura stramonium
ATACAATCACATGAAACTGTATACAATTACTTAGCTAAACAAGACTAAATTAAGTTATAAAGCGTCACTCGGGCATGCTATTTTGCCCGACATCAGCCCTTACTAATTCGCAGGAAATAACTGTCGGGAGACCCCAATGGGCGACTTGACGAGTTGTTACCAAGGACAACGAGTCGTTGGGTTGTTTCATCAAGTATACTGGAATTTTCACCCGGGCTCCTAACGGAGGACATGACGACTCGTCCCCCGAGGCAATAACTCGTTACCAGCTTCCGTCAAGTACACTACCTCATCCTTAGTTAAATTCCCCTGGTCTGCTCACAACCCACTTCACGAGTTGTTGGGACACACCACGACTCGTTGGGTGCCATCCGTTAGGTACACTGCCAGACCTCCTATTAAATCCTCAATCATACCCCATGGTGGACATAAGAATCATGGTAGCTGACCACGAATCGTTCCCACGCCCGTGCGGACCTCAACTCCTCATCTTAGTATAACCTTCCCACGAGCCACCTGACGACTCGTGGGGTCTCCTCACGAGTTGTCTAACGACTCGTTCTGCACTGCTGCAGCATTTTCTAGATTTTTTCCCGTTTTACTCCCGGGTCTGATCCTTGGTTCCCAGGGTATAACAATATCTCCGCCTTCGGAACATTCGTCCTCAAATATTATAAACATACAGAAAACCCAGAGACAACCAATCACCATATGCAAATACTGATCATTTAAGCTAAAAACTGACGGAACAACTACCCCCAAAGAGAACTATATAGTTGGACTGAATTCAGACATCACATACATACATCATATCACAAAACAAACTTACACGCATGAACGGAACATGTAAAACTGAATAGAAGTTTAGGGCAAAAACTGATACCTCAAACTGAAACTGAACCGGTAGGGAACAAATGATGGTATTTAGCTATCATATCTGCTTCGGCTTCCCACGTAGCTCCCTCAACATGTTGATTTCTCCATAAGACCTTTACTGAAGCTACTTTCTTGTTCCTCAGCCTCTGAACCTAACGATCCAAGATTGCAATGGGAATTTCCTCATAACTGAGGCTATCCTTCACACTAACACTTACCACCGGAACCACTAAGGCTGGATCTCCCAAGCAGTTTTTCAAGAGCGATACATGAAATACAGGATGAACTGAAGCTAACTCTGAAGGTAATTCTAACTCATAAGCTACTTTACCCACTCATCTCACAATCCACTATGGACCAACATAGCGGGGTCTGAGTTTTCCTTTCTTTCCGAATCTCATTACTCCCTTCATGGGAGAAACCTTCAAAAACACCCAATCCTCGATCTCGAACTCAATCTCTCTTCTCCTCAAATCCGCATAAGACTTTTGGCGATTTTGAGTCATTTTCAGCCTTTCTCTTATTAATTGAACTTTCTCCATAGCCTCGTGGAATGAATCTGGGCCCACTATCGAAGCCTCACTGACCTCAAACCAACCAAAGGGTGATCTACATCTTCGCCCGTAAAGAGCCTCAAACGGTGCCATTTGGATGCTGGAGTGATAGTTGTTGTTGTAGGCAAACTCAATAAGAGGTAAATGATCATCCCAACTACCCTTGAAATTAAAAACGCAAGCTCTCAACATGTCCTCAAGAGTTTGGATAGTCCGCTCCACCTGGCCATCTGTTTGCGGATGAAATGTCGTGCTAAGCTTGACCTGGGTACCAAGTCCCTTTTGAAAAGATCTCTAAAACTGAGAAGTGAACTGAATACCTCTATCCAATATGATGGACAAGGGTAGTCCATGCAACCTAACCAACTCTCGGATGTATAATTTGGCATAATCGTCCACTGAATTGGTGGTTTTGACTGGTAGAAAATGAGCAACCTTGGTCAACCTGTCCACCACAACCCAAATGGAGTCATACTGCCTACGAGTGCGGGGTAAACATATTATGAAGTCCATGTTGATTTATTCCCACTTCCAAGTAGGAATGTTGATATCCTGAAGTACACCTCCAAATCTCTGATGCTCAACTTTCACTTTTTGACAATTTGGACACTTGGCTACAAATTCTGTAATATCCCTCTTTATGCTATTCCACCAGTAGATTTCCCGCAAGGCATGATACATCTTGGTGGAACCAGGATGGATAGAATATTTGGATCCGTGAGCCTCATGCAACATCCGACTCCTTAAATCACCAACATTCGGAACACATAAGCGACCTTGGTACTGAAGTACACCATCTCCCCCTTTGGGAAAAGACTTCTACCTTCTAATTTTGAACAGCTTCCTTTAACTTTACCAATGTTGGATCTTCATCTTGCTTAGCCTTCACCTCCTTTACTAAGGACAACTATGATCTGTTCTGGACAACTACACCACCATCCGTCGAGCCAACTAACCTATCCCCCAACCATGCAAGTCGATGCACCTCCTTCACCAGTTCCTCTTGTCTTCACTCACATGCGACACACTCTCCATAGAAAGTCTAATAAGGGCATCCGCTCCCACGTTGGCCTTACCCGGGTGGTAAAGAACATTCATGTCATAGTCCTTAAGTAGCTCCAACCACCTCCCTTACCGAAGATTGAGATCCTTCTGTGTGAATACATATTGTAAGCTCTTGTGGTTCGTGAATACATCTACGTGAACTCCATAAAAGTAGTGTCACCATATCTTCAAAGAAAGAACCACCACGACCAACTCAAGATCATAGGTCGGGTAATTCATCTCGTGAATTTTCAGCTGTCTGAAAGCATATGCTATGACTTTCCCGTGCTGCATCCATACACATCCCAGTCTTACTCTTGAAGTATCACAATATACAAAAAAGCCATCGATGCCCTCCGGTAAAGTCATCATCGGTGCTAAAGTGAGTCGGGCCTTCAATTCATGGAAGCTCTTCTCACAAGCCTCCGACCATTGGAACTTAACCTTTTTCTGAGTTAATCTAGTCAATGGGGCTACAAGGGATTAGAAACCTTCTACGAACCTCCAATAGTAACCCGCTAAGCCTAAGAAGCTCCTGATCTCCGAAGGGTTCACCGGTCTGGGCTAGTTCTTCACTACCTCTATTTTCTGGGAGTCCACCCTTATACCTTCGCTTGACACTACATTTCACAAGAATGCAACTGAATTCAGCCAGAACTCACATTTGCTGAACATTGCGTATAGCTGGTTATCCTTGAGGGTCTGGATTGCCACCCTCAGGTGTGCAGCATGCTCCTCCTCGCTCCTGGAGTATATCAATATGTCGTCAATGAACACTATCACGAACATGCACAGATATTCCTTGAATACCCTATTCATCAGATCCATAAAAGCTGCAGGGGCATTGGTTAGTCTAAAATACATAACAATGAATTCATAATGGCCATACCTGGTCCTAAAAGTAGTCTTTGGAATGTCGCTCTCCCGAACCCTGAGCTGGTGATACCCAGACCTGAGGTCTATCTTGGAGAAATATTTGGCACCCTAAAGCTGATCAAATAGGTTATGAATCCTGGGTAATGGGTATCTATTATTAACAGTGATCTTTTTCAACTGCCTATAGTCAATAAACATCTGAAGGGAACCATCTTTCTTCCGAACGAACAACACTGGGGCACCCCATAGAGACTTACTCGGTCTAATGAAACCCTTATCTGGCAAATCCTTCAACTACTCCTTTACTCTTTTAACTCGGCTGGGGCCATTCGGCAGGGAGAAATCAATATGGGCTGCATGTCGGGTAAAAGATCAATCTCAAAATCAATCTCCCTCTTGGGAGGAGCACCTGGTAGTTCATCTGGGAATACCTTGGGATACTCATATACCATGGGGACTAACTGAATAGTCGGGGTCTCGAACGTGGCATCCTTAACCCTAACCAAATGATAAATATCACCTTAGAAATCATTTTTTGGGACTTGAGATATGAGATAAAGCGGCCTACAGGTACCGCTGAACTACCCCTCCATTCTAACACTGGTTCACCTGGAAACCTGAACTCCACCGCTCGGGTTCTACAGTTAACAGAAGCATAACATGCAAAGAAACAATCCATGCCCAAAATAATGTCAAAATTAGTCATAGCCAATCTAGTAAGTCTGCGAGGTAACCATATGCAATACTGTAATGGGGCAACCTCTATATACTCGCCTTGCTACGACTGAATCCCCATCTAGAGTAGATACAGAAAACTATTCTGACAAAATTTTAGGACTGACTCCAAAGTTACTAGAAATGTAAGGTGTCACAAAAGACAATGTAGCCCCCGGATATAACAAAGCATAAGCATTAATATGAAAAACTCGCGACATACCGTAACCACATCGGGAGAAGTCTCCTGCTGCTGTCGAGAGCCAAGTGCATAAAATCGATTCTAGTGCTGGCCGCCAGCTGGACCAGTTGAAGTACCCTGCTAAGTAGGGCGTGCCACTAGAGCTGCTGAACTAGTTGTTGGAGTGAAGGCTCCACCACCCCCTGATCGAGCCGCGAGGCAATTCCTGAGCCTATGTCTGGGTTTGCCACACTCGAAACAAGCATCTGAGCCCACCAAACACTTCCTTGGGTGGTTCTTGCCACAACTAGCACAAGATGGGAATGTGCACTCTTTGCTCATGCTATTCTGACCCCTTGAACCTAAGGTCCTGCTCCTCTGATCGTCTCGTGGTCTGGATAGGGTACTGGATGAAGATGGTGCTATTGTAATAGACTTGTGCTGGGAATGTTGGTGAGACCCACCTCCTAGCCTCAACTGGGAAAACCTATAGCTATCAATTCTGGCCCTCTTGACCTCTCTCTGCCTCATATGAGCTATCTCCATCTGCTGGGCATAAAGGACTATATGTGGGTAGTCTATATCCTAATGAAGCATGGGTGTTCTGCAGTCCTTGTCCAGATACTCGGCTACTCCCTGCACGAATCTGCTCACCCGCACCCTCTGGTCTATCACTAACTCTGGGGCATGCTTTGACAGGCGAGTGAACTCAAGTGAATATTCTAACACTGTCATCTTTCCTTGTTTGAGGTTAACAAACTCGGCTGCTTTCAATTCCCTCATATCCTGAGGGAAGAATCTATCGAGAAAGGCCATTGGAACTCATCCTAGCTGATAGGACTAGCTGATAGGACTCACTCCCGCTTCCCTGCTATCCTTCCATTGCTTGTACCAAATATAAGCAACCTCCTTTAGCTGATAAGAGGCCAAATCAACACACTCCTCATTTTTCACCCCCATGACCTAAGTGACCTTCAAGATCCCTTCAATGAACTCATGTTGATCCTCTTCCACCTTTGAACCAGTGAACTCAGGAGGGTTCATCCTCAAAAAGTCTCTAATTCGAGCCGCCGCTGCGTTACCATTCTGTGGAACATGCGCAACAGCCTGCTGGTTGACCTGAGCGGTCAAGGCTGGCGCCAACATTTTAATAGCCGCCCGAAACTCAACGTGGGCAGCTGGCTCTGGTTCCTGGGGCTCCTGGACAGGTGGGGCTTGCTAACACTCATGATCATTGCCACCTCCGTGGCCTTCATCATTTCTGTTCCTCCTTCCGTTTATTATTCTGGGAGCTATAATTTTCTGCAATCGAGAATAGCATGAATTAGAAGGATGGAGAGACTTTTCATCACACGACATGGATCATGAAAGAAGGGAATATTCCTAAAACATTTAGTTGCCTCTTCGTCATAAGTGTGGCGCGCTTTACACTCATGAAAAAGACTCTACCTAATGGGGCTTTCAAACTCCCTAGGACACATCTACACTTGGCTCTGATACCAACTTTGTCACGACCCGAGAGTACACCCAAATCGTGTACACGGGACAAGGAGCCTTGAGGGACTCCAAGTCAACCCATGGCATGAGCATATAACTAATCCATTCACAAAAAGAGGAAGAATTAACTAAATAGTCGTGAACTAAATAAAATCGTGACATGAGATATAAGAAGCAACAGTACATGATCTAAGCGTAAATAGTTGGCTACTACAAAATAGGTCTGAAAGCCTCTAAGCATAATAGACGGGTTGAAGGGTAAAGACCCCAACTAACCCCAACATTTTGAAAACTAAAGGACAGAAAAAAATAAAATCCAAACATGAAGCTCCCGAATCATGAGGACTCACCACTGAGAATTTAGAGCAGAATTGAGAGCAAGCTAAGAGCGATGCTGAAACTGTGAATAGGATCCTGTATCATAAAATGATACAACGTAGAAATATGCGGGTCGGTACTTGGAATGTACTGCGTATTCGAGGTATGCAAGACAATACTTGAAACATAAAAGTTATAGGAGTGGGGATATCATGATCATAAATACTGAAATCATAAATATATCGTAAGGCTCAATATTTCCAAAAAATATATTCTTAATCCTGTTATAGTCATATCAGGAGATAAAAATATTTCATAAAGCATAACTTGAGCCAAAGTACATAATCATGCATGCATTAAAACAATGTGGAACAGTGGCAGAGTTCTATAACCGATATACCCCACATGAGAACACATGGAGCCCGGCCTGTAAGCCTAGTCGGGAGGCCGTTCATACCTTGCCAAGGGTATGAACCATGAAAGACGTGATATCACTCATGAAGGCCCCGTAGGGCAAAAAGGGACAGTCACTGAGGAGGTCCCAACATAACCTACGGTGGAACGTAGTTCTGAGATTCGAGGCCTTATGCCCTAAATATATGCAAGAATTTATTGAGATTAAAGCTTGGGTTTTTACCTAATTCTTGAATTGTCTTCTTCTCAATTAATATATCTTGAATTTCCATTATTGAATTCTTCATATTGAGTTTTTTTATTAATGCCTATTGATTGTAATCCTACTCCATTGATTGTTGGTCAAACTCTTTTCATTCTTGATTGTTGATCATACTTTCTTGTTTCTTGATTCTTAATTCTTGAGGTTGGTTCATGTCTTTTATCCCTTGAACCCAAGTTGCATGAAAGAATGATTTTAAAGAAGCATGATTCTAAAGAATGTATTTTGGAAGTAAATATATTATTTTCATAAAGATTGAACAAATTTTCAAGAGAGCATGCATGATGAGATTTTAAGCACAAAGAGATAATTTCTTAGCATGATTTTCAAAAAGCATAAGTAATGTCTTATTTCGAAAGTCATGAGATTTTTTAAACTATGTTTTGAGTGAAAGGCTCTTCATGATGTTTTAAACTATGTTTTGAATATAAGATTCTTCATGATGTTTTAAAGATGTTTTAAACTATGTTTTGAGAGAGAGGCTCGTCAGTAAGTTTAAAGATGATTTTAGAGCGAAATGGCTCCACAGATAATTTTAAACATTCATTATATATTATAGATAAAGTGATTTGTAATGATGTTTTTCATGTTGCCTCACTGAGGGCATTTGACTGGACATGAGCAAAATTATTTTGGGAGGAGTATTTAGCACCGAGTGAGAGAAAGGTTCAGACAATCCATAATCCCCATAACTACGTAGACAATGTAGGATAGGATCATGCCATTAGTTCGGGAGACTCCTCAGAGATAGTCCCTGGTAAGGAATTGATGTGTCACGACCCGAGCATGGACCTCAGATTGAGACACGAGACCTAGAACCACGAATGGCTCCAAACTAACTCATGGCATGGCAAATTACTAGCATAATATAACTTTCAAGAAAGACTGAACGGAAGCTAACTAAAATTGAAGATATTCCCTTACTGATAACAAGATAATTTGATGATGTAAACACTGAGTCACAAAGCCGAACATGCTAATTGTATGTCTGAAAGCCTCTACTAACTGATGCGCTGTTGGGATAAACTCTCAGCTAACTCCAATGTCTAAAACTAAAAAGAGGTAAAAGAACTGAAATGAAGTAGATAAGTGTAGTCCTCGAAAGATAAGTACTCACCCCTGCTAGCTGATCAAGTTCGGAATGTTTCTATTTGCGTGTTGAATTTGAGTACCGGAGTCTATATCATGAAATGATATAGCATAGTGTATACGGTCAATACTTTGAATGTACTAAGTATGTAAGGTGAGTAGAGTATGCTAGTAAAATGATAGTCCGAAAACATGAACATAAATCAAGATAGAACATGAGAGTAAGGACAAAATGTTGAACATCATATTCTTGATGTAATCATAATCATGAGATATTCATCATAAGCTGAACATAATGACCCAAGGTTTAGAAATAGAAAATCATGTAATGTACCATACTTTAAATTATACGTGAAAACTCATAAGCTTATGAATTTATCAGCTTATGAGTTAAATTAACTTTGCACGAGCTTACCTTTGCTAAATTCATAACAAGCATACTTAACTTTGCACGAGCTTACCCAAGTCATAAAATCATACATACTTGAAATTAACTTCATACTTCAGAATCATGAAATCATAAATTGAGAGTTCATAAACATTCATGCTCACTAGATAACTCATCATGATTGAAATCATGGATAATAGGCTTCAATTTTCATAAAGCATGCATAATAGGGAATAATCTTCATAAAATTAAAATAATGAATTAGTAAGTAAATTGGGAGTCAAATCTGCTCTAATAGCCATGAATCATCAATTGATACATGAGAGAGTTGAACCCATAGAGATAGCATGGAAGATTGCATTGAATTGGGTTAAACCCTAGAATTTCACAATTTAGAACTTGAGAAGTACAAATCATGAATTTGGACTCTAAAGGGCTATGAGGGTGGAAGAATCTCCCCCATTTATAACCCAACATACCTAGGTTGATGATCCCTTGACTTGTCTTGAAGACCCAAGGAAGATTTGGAAGAGCTTGAAGAAGAACCCTAGCTCCTTTCTTGAGAGAAAATCCAACTATCAATCTTTTGGAGATTGTGAGGATTTAGGCTAGGTTAATCCCTCTAATTTGACCTTTAGAAAGCCCAAAACAATGTCATTTCGGTGGTATAAGCATAGGAGTTACCAAAATACCCCCAAACTACTAAATTAAAGCTCGAAACTGGTAGTTACAATGACCAAAAGGACGGGTCATTGTTTGAAAGGATTATCCGTACTGAGGTAGTTACTTTAAAATAGGGGGATTCTAAAGAAAATCAATAATAAAATAAAATGTCAAAATTCTGATGTTAAGTCAATATCAAAGGATAACTAGGGTTTGTGTTCCCCATGGGTTCATAACTGATTTGGGTATACACTCGTGATTATCACCGATACTTACTTATAAAACTAATAACTTGGGTTCATTCAAATGACCGACCAGTCCCTATTGAATAACTATACTCAATCACTTGACCAAGTCTCATGAGCAATTTCAAACACAGAAAATATTGAACATAACTGATAAGAAGGGCCCTTGAAAGATGAGGACTCGCCAACTCTGACTAGGAGATGCTAACACTGAAGATCTGGCTAGCGGGGGGACTGAGCCTGAGTTTCTGAGCCTATATCATGAAATGATATAGCATAGAGTAAGCGGTCAGTACGTGGAATGTACCGAGCATGCAAGATAAGTAAAACCACTAAGAAAGTAAAATCAGAGATCATGCATATCATATACATTTCATCATAAGAGTCTGAGAGTAGGTCTTGCATACTATTATCTTAGTATGCATAACTAAAAGGATGATGAACAATGGGAGAATCGTCATATAACCGACATTACCAAGATAGAGCTTACGTGGTCCCAACTATTACACTCAAGCAGGCAGAGCTGTCCAAAGCCTTGCCAGGGCTAAGGATGCTACCATGATATCAATATCAAGCTGAAGGCCCCTTGGGGGAAGGGGAAGTTCACAAGGGAGGTCTCAAATAATCTGAGCATACCTACATTGACACGTAGTTCTGAGGCATAGGGTTGGCTGACCCTTAGCCTACTCGGTGCTAGACACTACTCCCAAAAACATGCATATGCTCTCCATCATTTTTCAATGGAGCTGAACCATCGTCTAGTGATGAAGCTTAATCATGACATGACATACATATTCTGAAGACATAACATGAAGATCCTTTGCTCAAACCATACCACAAGCTGAACAAGAGTGGGAGTCTAGACTCCAAAACCATGTGCTAAGCTAATAACATGAAATTTAGACAAATCATGAAACATACTTGATCATATGGGTTTGGCCAATACTTAAAAATGCTTGAAATAGACTTTGATTACTAAAAATATGAACATGGACATTGGTAATTCGAAATCATACTTTCATCATGAACATCTTGATCGTGGGCAGAATTGCATGCCCAAGTGATACTTTATTACTTAATTTTTACTCGTTTGTCTACTTCTATGTGTACATTCTCATATGATTTTTATGTAAACATGGATTTATACTAACCAACATGATTAGCTATTCTTTTGTAGTTTAAAATGAATTTTGGAAACTAATCTACAAGTTGGTGAAGTGAAGGAATGGACTCGGAAGCAAAACGCGGAAGTCGACAAGAAAATACTAAGCAATTGATGCTCTGCGATAGAGGTCGTGGTACGCTACCATCGCGATAGCATTATGCCTAGAGTGAAATTTTAGGCAAATTCCAGTGAAGGTGCGCGATGGCATCGTGTCACGGAGCCTATGCTCCGCGTTCACTTTCATGACACGTTGGGAAGACTTTGCTACACACCTGGATTCCACTGAAGGTGCGCGACAAGTCCGTGGAACGGAGCTGAGGCTCCGCGGTAGCCTCCATGCCACGCTGAGGCTAAGAATCTGTGCATCCAAGTTCCAGTGAGGCTTCGCGACAAGGCCGTGGCATGGAGCTGATGCTTCGCGATAGCCTCCGTGCCACGTTGCCAGTTTATTCTGGGAAATTTCTCACTTGTATAAATAACACACTTAGGTTTTATTTTAAAGGATCTGACATTTCATGCTAGAATGTGGGTATCAAGCAGTTGAGTTGAAGAAGTCCTAGGGTTAATTCTCTTCCTTTTTCTCTTAAATTTCAATTGCTTGTATGTTTTCTACTTGTTTGAAGAT
>JACEIK010000885.1:306047-322490 GCA_018107945.1 Datura stramonium
ATTGCATCACATATTGGAAGTTGAGGTGTTCGATGTGTGGGGGATAGATTTTATGGGCCCGTTTCCACCATCGTTTGGAAATCAATACATCTTGGTGGCAATGGACTACGTGTCCAAGTGGGTTGAGGCAGCAGCGTTTCCCAGGAACGACAAGAAGGTGGTGGCTAGATTTGTGAAGAAGCAGATTTTCACCAGGTTTGGTACGCCACGAGCAATTATTAGTGATGGAGGGGCATATTTTGTGAATGCAGGAATCAGGAATTTTCTAGCAAAATACGGGGTGCGGCATAAAGTTTCTACAGCATATCATCCCCAAACTAGCGGACAAGTAGAGGTGTCAAACAGGGAAATTAAATAGATTTTGCAGAAAACGATGAATGCACAACGCAAGGATTGGGCAAGCACATCTCATCATAACTAGAAACATAGATCATAATCTTATCTTTTCATGAACTTCCATAGGTGGGCATCTTATTTGTAAAAAAATTAAATCATAATTTGTAATTAAACTTTATCAAACATGCTCATAAATCATAATTCAACATTAGAAACGTGCATAGAGAATACCCATGATAGATACATAGAGAATTCACAAGTTCGGTTAAAACCCCATAGATTCATCAACTTAGAAATCACATAAAATTGAAGAGGGATTGGGCATGGGAGTATATGTATACACCCATTCGTGACCCTACATACCTGGGAGAATTCAATTTCACAACCCTCTTGAGAGCCTAAAGGGATTTGGGGAAGAACTTGATGAATCTAAGCTTGATCACCCCTTAGAACTACTAGGCTTGCATGCATGGAGAGGAATAGGAATAGGATGAACTAAACCCCCTTCAAACACACTTATCTGAGCTTAAAACAACATAGTTTAGGCCTTAGAAACTTAGGAATTACGAAGAAACCCTTATTAAATTAGCAGAAAAATACACACTGCTAGTCTCAACGAGGAACGGATGACTCATCACCATTGACCATGGCTCGTGGTTTGAACTCGTTGACATAACTGGAATTTTACCTTCATTTGTCACCACAAGGGACACCACGACTCGTGGTGTATCCTATGACTCATGGTGACGAATCGATAGGAACACTGCCGAAACTTTCAACCTTTGAGTCAAACTCCTAACCATGGCAAACATAACAACTTCTGGTATTTATGTAATACCTCAGGAACTCAAGGATCAGATCCGGGAGTTGAATGGGAAAAATGTGGAAAATGTTGCAGCAGTTGCAGAACGGGTCACTGAACGACTCGTGAGGAGACCTAATGAGTCGTCAAGTGACTCGTGGAGAAGGCCTGGGATGATGAAGGACTCGAGGTCCTCACGGATGATGTAATGAGTCGTGGTCAGTCGCCACGAGTCGTCATGTCAGTCGTGGGGTGGTTCTAGAGAAAATGGTAAAGCTTATCCAGTGTACTTGACGGATGGTATCCAACAAGTCATCGCTAGTCCTAACGACTCGTTAGGAGGGTCATTGTTGAGAAAAATTAATTTTCATGAGCGATGAGGAAGTGTACTGGACGGGTGAGTTAAGAGTCATTATATTGTGACAAGATCATGATTTTTGAAATAATGCATGCAAGCACTATCATTAGCATACTGATAACATGTTTAATTTACGCATTGTTTTTAAATAAATTTATTTTCCATATATTAGCGGTTTTACTTACCTTGCATACTCGGTACATTTCACGTACTGACTACATACTTTCTATGTTGTATCTTTTCATGATACAGGACCCGATTCACAACTTCAGTCAGATCTTACCTAGCTGTGTAGAGTCTTTATCAGTCCACGATTGGTGAGTCCTCATCTTTTGAGGACTAGATTCCCAGTTTCGTGTAGTACTTCAGTTTCAGTGTTATTTAGTTAGTTGGGGTCTTTTCCCATCAACTCATTCAGAGTAGAGCCTTTCAGACTTATGTTTATATAGCTTTGGATATTATCATGTTGTTCTGTTGCGTAAGACGTCCGTTGAGTTTATATTTATGTTTTCTTTATGTTTATAAAATTAGTTAGTTGAATGTTTATGCCATGGGTCGACTTGGGGTCCCTTGTCCCGTGTCTACGATCTGGGTGTACGTTTGGGTTGTGACAAACTTGGTATCAGAGCAATAGGTTTAGATATGTCCTAGGGAGTCTGAAAGCCGCATTAAGTAGAGTCTTTTTCATGGGTGTGAAGCATGCCACACTTATAACGAAGAGGCTACTAGACTTTTAGGAAATATCCCCTTCTTTCATGATCTATGTGGTGCGACAAAGAGTCTCCCTAACCTTATAACTCATGCTATACGCGTGTGTAGAAACATGTCATCTCAGGGAAACAACGGGAGTCCGTCAGCCCCACCAACCCTAAGGAGTCCTATGTTCGGACAGGTTATGGATGAAGAACTCGGGGCCGTAGTCCGAGTGTTGATACGGGCCATGATCACCTAGCCTACCCAACAAGCTATTGAACCTATGGACCCTACCGGGGAGGCGATGGCTTCTAAGGTTCAAGGAATTCCGAAGGGGAGCCCGCTCATGGGTGGTGATTCAGTTTTGGGTGGGAAGCACAAGGGAGTAAGGAGAATAAGAATAAGGCCCATCACTGAGGACTTGGAAAGCTCCTAGCAGGGATCGAGTACTGGGAGTCGCCCTCAACCCTATCAGAGGTCATCAACTCAAGTTTGAGGGGACGAGCCTCGGATGAGGGAGGTCACTTATCTACTTTGCAAGCATTGCAAGAATCACCACCTAGGAAAGTGCTTGGTGGGTTCAGATATATACTTCAATTGTGGTCAATCCGGTCATATGCATAAGGAGTGCCCTGCAGCAAAGCAGGATGGAAGGAAAGGTCGTGTCCCAATTTCCCCTCCGGCAGTTCTAACTAGCCAGTTATCGTTCCCAAAATGTGGTAGGGAAAACTTTGGACAGTGTTTAGCAGGTTCCGACGCTTGCTATAGGAGTGGAAATATCGGGCACATGTGCAGGAATTTCCCTTTTACAAAAAAGGACGAAGGAAGAGACGGTGGCAGTCTTCCCCATATGTAGTCCCAAGTGTGTTATAAGTTCCCCTATCAAATCTATTATGATTATTAGTTCCGCGAACAGCGATAAGAGGTACCATTCCCTTATGTATTTTAAGATAAGATCTATTTCTGGGAAGGTAATGGAGTGGTAGTCGGAGGGCCTAGTCAGGTCTCTAGCCTTTTATTAAGGAGGTCTTATAGGTAGCATCTTGGGGGGGTGTTCCATCCTTTCTCCTTTAGATATTCCCTTATGTATCACTCGATGCCACACTCATCTTATGCTTACGTTCAGAATACCGAATGGTAGGTAACCCCGTCCGGAAGCAGTCCCCGTAATTTCATGTTTAGCCTTAAAGCAATTCTGTCGCAATGAATGCAATCAGGCCATAAGATCGTGTTATATCAGGCATATACCCAGCTTAAACTTCCTAAAGGATTCGTGATCATGTAAAATTCCAAAAAGCACAGTTATTAGCCAAGTCTTTTAGAGTTTCATAGTTTTTAGCATGAATTATGGGGGTTATCTAAAAATTTTGGTGAAATTTCGATAAGTCAAGATCGGGTTTATTACCAAAGGTGAAATAATCCTTGAGCGAGCAAACTAGCAACAAATAGAGTTCTGATTGAAAGAGTAGGTCCATATCATTATTCGGGAACTATAGGAAAGAGAATGGTCACATCTCAAGTTGTATGATAAAGTATGGTCATTTTTGTAAGAATTAAAGTTTCTAATGCAGCCCTGTTGACCAGATTAACTTAGAAAAAGGTAAAAGTTCCAATGGTCAAAGACTTGTGGGAAAAGTTTCCATGGATTATAGACCTTACCCATTTCAGCACCAGTGTGGACCATGCCCGAGGGTATTGATGGCCTTTCCGTATATTGTGATGCTTCGAGGATCGAACTGGGTTGTATGTTGATGCAGCACGGGAAAATTATGACATATGTCTCTCGACTGTCAAAGGGTTACAAAAAAATTTACCCGAACCATGATCTTAAGTGGCCCACAATGGTGTTTACATTGAAGATATGGCGGAAATACTTGTATGGGGTTCAGGTAAATGAATTCGCAGATCACAAGGGCTTGCAATATGGGTGCACGCAAAAAAATCTCAATCGTCGATAAAGGAGGTGGTTGAAGCTACAGAAGGACTGTGACATGAGTGTCCTTAGCCACCCGGGCAAGGCTAATGTAGTTGTGGATGCACTTAGTAGGCTCCCTATGGAGAGTGTGTCCCACGTGGATGAAGGATAAGAAGGGGCGGGTGAAATATTCCCATCGACTTGCAAGGTTGGGAGTTAGATTGGTCAACTCGACCGATTGCGGCGTGATTGTGTCGAATAGATCATAATCGTCTTTGGTTGTTGGTGTCAAATCTAGAAAAGATGAGGATCCAATTTTGGGGAAATTGAAGGAAGCGGTGTGGAGTCATAAGGTGGAGGTTTTCACTCAAGGGGGAGATGGTGTGCTAAGATACCAGGGTCGTCTATGTGTCCTAGACGTTGATGATTTGAGAGATCGGATATTGTATGAGGCCATGGAAAAAGGTTCAATTAATAAGGGACAGGCTGAAGACCGCTCATAGTCGTTAGAATCATATGCTGATGTGAGAAAAGATATTTGGAGTTTGAGGAGGACGAGTGGGTATTTCTAAAGGTATCTCCGATGAAGGGAGCCATGCGGTTCAGAAGGAAATGAAAACTTAGTCACCGCTATGTTGGTCCTTACCGGGTTGTGAGGAGAGTTGGTAAGGTGGGGTATGAGTTGGACTTGCCCTTGTAGTTATCATCAGTTCATCCCATGTTTCATGTGTCACTTTTTAAAAAGTGTTTGGGTGATCCAACTTTAGTTGTCCCAGTGGACAGCGTTGGTGTAAAAGACAGCCTTAGTTATGGAAAAGTACCCATTAAAAGGTTAGATCATCAAGTCCGTAAGCTAAGGAACAAAGAAGTAGCTTTAGTTAAGGTACTGTGGAGAATCGACATGTTGAAAGGGCTACATGGGAAGCCGAAGCGGATATAATGGCTAGATACCCACATTTGTTCTCCACCAGCTCAGTTTCAGCTTGAGGTATCAGTTCTACACTCAGACTCTATTTATTCTTCATATTTTAACTATGTGTACAATTTTCTTTTTTGTATATGGATGTCTGTATGATTGGTTGTTTCGAATCGGAGGTAGTCATTTCGTCAGTTTTCGGTTAAAAGTGATAAGTTTTGAATATGATAAATGGTACGTTTCTTCTTTCTGCTTGTTTCCAACATTTGAGGATGAATGTTCCCAAGGGGGAGTTATTGTAATACCTTGGGAATCCAAGGATCAGACCCGGGAGTCGAACGGGAAAAATTTGGAAAATGTTGCAGTAGTTGCAGAACGGGTCACTGAACGACTCGTGAGGAGACCTAACGAGTCTTCAAGTGACTCATGGGGAAGGACTAAGATGATGAAGGACGCGAGGTCCTCATGGGTGATGTAACGGCTCATGGTCCGTCACCACGAGTCTTCAGGTCAATCGTGGGGTGGTTCTAAAGAAAATGGTAAAGCTTATCCAGTGTACTTGAAGGACCGTATCCAATGAGTTGTTGCCAGTCCTGATGACTCGTTAGGAGGATCTTTGTTGAGAAAAATGAATTTTCATGAGTGATGAGGCAGTGTACTCGACGGGTGAACCAACAGATCGTATGCCCAAGTGACGAGTCGTCAGGTCGTTCATTAGGACCCTCTGACAGTTATTCTCTGCGAATTAGTAAGGGCTTTCTCGTAATTTCCTAGGTTCCTAAGACCCATAGTACGTCGTTTGAGGCTCGTTTTAGTGGGTTTTAAGAAGGGTAAACCTATCCTAAGCCATTATTCTCCTACATGCAAGTTTGAAGGATTGAAGAGGAGATTCAAGGCAAAATCTCAAGGTTTCCATTGGAATCTCAACTTGGGCTATTAGAAAAGTGTTAAATCATCCCTCCCAGGTATGTAAGGTTATGATTGGGTTCTTTCTTCCACACCCATTCCCATTCCCCTATCAATTTGTGATTTGGTTTGTGATGATCAAGTATGGGTTTTTATTTAATTTCATGATTCTTACATTTCTACTCATGGGTATGATTAAATTGAGTTGATATTGGAGATTTACTGATCTTGGGAGGATTCTATCCTAATTTCTTTTACAAAATTGTTTTTCAAAAATTGAATCTAAAACGCCCATGTGTGGGTAGTTCCTAATAGAATGTGATGATGATAGAGTAGATGAGGAAAAGCACATTTCCAACCTTACCCATGATTTTGATGATGTTTTCAAAGAAGATTAAATGGACCCTAGTATGATGAAGCTTTGGGTGGTGCCCAATTTTGAGTATAAATCACAATTTTTCTTGAATTGACTTTATTATCTCGTTTTGGAGTGAAATCTCCCAAACTGTGATGTTTCAACAGAATTGAATGGGTTCAAGCATGATAAAGCTTTGGGCAATGCCCACATGGTTATCTCGAATGATGAATTTCCCGAGACAAGCTTACCACATTGTTCGAAGCAAATCCTCCCAACTTCTACACTTTAGATTGTGGTATGTTTTGAAATAAAGCATCACAAATGCATGATTTCATTATTGAGCTTTGTCAAGGGACAATGATGAGCTTCATTATACATGATGTCGAGTTTATGCATGATTTCGTTATAGAGCTTTGTCAAGGGACAATGTTGAGCTTCATTTCTACATGATGTCGAGTCTATGCATGATTTTGTTATTGAGATTTGTCAAGGGACAATGTTGATATTCATTCTTTTACATGATGTTTAGTCTATGCATGATTTTATCTTGAGCTGCGTTAGTAGATGACGTTCAGCTTTGTTATATATAATTTAGAGCACTATATGTTTTGGGAGAAGAGTCTAGCACCGAGCGGGTTAAGGGTCGATCACCCTATTCCCCAGAACTACGCGCCAACATAGGTTGATACTATTATATTATTTTTTGGACCTCCCTTGTAGGCTATCCCCTGCCCCAATTGAACCCTGATCTTGATATCCTTATCATGGTATCGTTCATAGCCCTGAAAAGGTTATGGACGGCTCTACCCACTTGAGTGTGATAGTCGGGACCACGTAAGCTCTATCGTGGTATGTCGGTTAAGTGAAGAGTCTCCCACCATCTTATAAAATTCTGGATTCTCATACTCATTGTTCATGGTTTCAATTGCATACATGCATGTTCTAAAAGTAAGGTTTGACTCATGTTCATCTTCTCCATAAATGTTCTACTTCAGCTTTGAGTTATTCGAGATAGTTGGTGTTTTTGAGTTAAGAGTCATTATATTGTGACAAGATCATGATTTCTGAAATAATGCATGCAAGCACTATCATTAGCATACTGATAACATATTTAATTTACGCATTGTTTTTAAATAATTTATTTTCCATACATGAGCGGTTTTACTTACCTTGCATACTCTGTGCATTCCACGTACTGACCGCATACTTTCTATGTTGTATCATTTCATATACAGGACCCAGTTTGCAGCTTCAGTGAGATCTTAGCTAGCTCTCTAGAGTCTTTATCAGTCCAGGATTGGTGAGTCCTCATCTTTCGAGGACTAGTCCCAGTTTCACTTAGTACTTCAGTTTCAGTGTTATTGAGTTAGTTGGGGTCTTGTTCCATCAACTCTTCAGAGTAGAGGCTTTTAGTCTTATGTTTATATAGCTTTGGATATTATCCTAATGTGTTGTTGCGTCAGACTTCTACTGAGTTTACATTTATGTTTTCTTTAAGTTTATAAAATGTGTTAGTCGAATGCTTATGTCATGGGTCGACTTGGGGTCTCTGGGGTCCCTTGTCCCATGTCTACGATCCGGGTGTACGTTCAGGTCGTGATAGTTTACCATGACTCGTGGCCTCACCTGTGGTCAGCCCCCAAACCAAGAAATCCATCCCAGTCTTCCCTCCTCCCTATGAGTCATTTAACGACTCGTGGTGGACCTCATAGGTCACTGGATGACTCGTCAAGTGACCTGGTCCAGAAAATCATGTTTTCTCCATTTTAACCCTCGGGTATGATCTTAGGTCATACGGGGTATTCCAACTTCCAAAAGATGAGCAGTGGTGGTAACGAAGAGAAACAATGAGTCATTTGGACTAGTAACGGCTCATCCTTACCAGTCATTGTTGGAGACCTGAGTTGGAATCTAGCGAGGTAATGGAAGGCAGTAATAGGTCTTCGTTTGGATTAACAACCAATTCTATTGAGTCATTGTATCAGGATCAGAGAAGTTAAAAAGTGATAGAAGAAGTAACAGACGGATACCATGAGTCATGGTATTAAAGAACGATCCGTTGTACCACTCATTCTCACTGACAGTGTAGAAATTTCAGACTTTTCATTAAGGGTATTGTCATAATTCCTAAGCTCAAGGTCCTAAACTATGTCTTTTTAAGCTCAATTAGCAGGGTTTTAAGAGTGTTAAACCTATCTTAAGACTTATCATTCATGCATGCAAATTAAAACTCTTCCTTGGAGATCAAGCTTCAAGAATTTTCCCAATTTCTCTCCAATTTCCTTTGGGCTTTCAAGAGCAGTGTAAATCAGATTTACCCAAGTATGTAGGGTTAAGAATGGGTGTAACCATCCACTTCCATTCCCAATTCATGGAAATTCTAGTTGATGAATCTATGGGGTTCTAACCCAACTTATGAATTTTCTAAGTATCTATCATGGGTATAATCTATTCATGTTTCTAATGTTGAATTATGAGTCATGGACATGTTTTATAATGTTTTTAGTTACAAAATTGTGCTTTTAAAGTCTTACAATTATGATGCCCAATTATGAAAGTTCATGAAAGGTTTAGATTATGATATATGGTTTCCAGCATGATGTGATGTATATGATGAAAGTATGATTTGGAATTACCCATGTCTATATTCATGTTTTTGAATATCAAAGTCTATTTCAAGAATGTTTAAGTTTGGGCAAGCCCATATGATCAAGTATGTTTCATGATTTATCTCAATTTCATGTTATTAGCTTACCACACTGAATTTGGAGTCTAGACTCCCACTCTTTTCAACTTGTGGTATGGTTTGAGCCAAGGCTCCTCATGTTATGATTTTAAATTTTACATGTATTATTATTATTCATCTTGGTCACTACACAATGGTTCATCTTTGTTGAAAAATGATGGAGAGCATATGCATGTTCTTGGGAGTAGTGTCTAAAATCGAGTAGGCTAAGGGTCAGTCAACCCCGTGCCTCAGAACTACGTGCCAACGTAGTAAATTATTTAGAACCTCCCTTGTGAGCTTCCCTGCCCCAAGGGACCTTCAGCTTGATATCGATATCATGGTAGCGTCCTTAGCCCTGGCAAGGCTTTGGACGGCTCTGGCCACTTGAGTGTAATAATTGGGACCACGTAAGCTCTATATTGGTAATGTCGGTTATATGACGAGTCTCTCATTGTTCCTCATCATTTAAGTTATGCATGTTCATTAGTCATGATATTATGTTTTCAGGAGGTTTAGCCCAATGTTCAGTTTTACTTATGAATAATTAGTTTCACCTTTGGGTCATTCAATTCATTTATGATATTCAATTATGTTTAAATTATGTTCTCAAATAAAAACATGCAAGCCCTACACTCAAACTCTTATGATGAAATGTTTTATGATATGCATAATCTCTAATTTTACTTAGCGGTTTTACTTACCTTGCATACTCAATACATTCCACGTACTGGCTGCATACTCTATGTTGTATCGTTTCATGATACATGCTCCGACATTCAGGTTCAATCTCGTGTTTTGCCAGATCCTCAGAGTAGCATCTATAGCTAGGGTTGGTGAGTCCTCATTCTTCGAGGACCCTTTTATCAGTTGTACTCAGTATGTTCAGTTTTAGTCTTTGGTGAGTTAGTTGGGGTCTTGTACCATCAACTCGTCAGTATGTAGAGGCTTATCAGACATAGTATGTTTTTAGTTTCAGATCGTTGTTATGTATTCAGATATTTGATGTTATCAGATTTCAAACTTCCATTGTTTTATATTTGTTAGACTTTGGTATTATTATGTTGAGTTTAGATATCATGTTCATGCCATGGGTTGACTTGGAGCCTCTCGGGGTTCTTTGTCCCGTGTCTCAATCCGAGCCTATGTTCGTGTAGTGAAAAACTTGGTATCAGAGCATTAGGTTTTGAAGTATCCTAGGGTGTCTGAAAACCACGTTAAGTAGAGTCTTTTTTCATGGGTGTGAAGTGTGGCAAACTTATGACGAAGAGTCTACGAAACATTTAGGAAATGTTCCCTTCTTTCATGATCTATGTCGTGCAATGAAATGTCTGTCTATCCTTCTAACTCGTGCTATACGTGTTTGTAATGAAAGAAGGAACAAAAATGGAAACAACCAGGAGAATGGCAATAGGGATGGGCATCAGCAGGCCCCACCGGCCACTGAGGATCATGTGCCCGAGCAGGTGGCCCATGCAGAGTTTAGGTCTGCCATTGAGATGTAAGCTCAGGCTTTGACCGCCCAAGTCAACCAACAGGCGGTAGCGCATGTCCCTCAGAATAGGAATATGGCAGCTGCGAGAGTCAGAGATTTTCTGAGGATGAATCCTCTAAAGTTTCTCGGATCAAAAGTGGGCGAGGATCTGAATTAGTTTATTGATGAAGTTCTGAAGATCACCCAGATCATGGGGGTGACTAGGGAGGAGTGCACAGATCTAGCCTCGTATTAGTTGAAAGTGATTGTGCATATATGGTTCAGGCAATGGAAGGATAACAGGACAACTGAAGCAGGCCCTATTGGTTGGGATGAGTTCCATAGCGCATTTTTGGATCGGTTCTTTCCCCGAGAGATGAGGGAAATCAAAGCAGCGGAATTTGTGAAAATGTGGCAGACCAACATGACTGTCCAGGAGTATGATTTGGAGTTCACTCGCTCGTCCAAGTAAGCATATGAGATGGTAGCAGACCAAACGACTTGAGTGAGTCGATTCATGCATGGGATAGAAGACTGTTTGGTCAAAGATTGCTAGACCATGATGCTTCATCAGGACATTAAATTTCCTCGGATAGTTTTGTACGCCCAGCAAATAGAGACGATACTAGTGAGTGAGCGGGAGATAGAGGCCAAGAGGGCCAAGACTGATAGCTTTAGATTTTCCCAACAGAGACTTGGTGGTGGGAACCATCAGCAGTCCCACCAGAGATCAGCAGCAAGTGTGCCATCCAGATTTAGGCACGACCAGAGGAGACAAGCATCAGGCTCTAGAGGTTAGGGGAGCAGATCTGTGGAGCCCAGTATTCCAATTTGTGCCCGGAGACACACTAATTAGTTCTTAGCAGGTACAGGTTCTATTTTCGGGTGTGGGAAGCCCCGACATATGCTCAAAGATTGCCCGGTAGCTAGACAGGGTCATGGTTTGGGCCGAGACCCAGCCACTAGTTCAGCAACACCACCAGCATGCTCAGTTCAGTAGGGAGCCTCTACTAGTGTAGGTGGTGGTCAGCGTCAGAACAGATTTTATGCCTTCGCACCTCGTCAGGAGCATGAGGCCTCTCCAGATGTAGTCACTGGTATATTACAAGTATTCCACCTTTATGTATATGCATTGATAGATCCAGAGGCTACCTTATGTTTTATGATGCCCTATATTTCTCGTAGTTTCAGAGTCTATCCCTAAATATGATCAGAACCCTTCTCAGTCTCTACATCAGTTGGTGATTCAGTTATAGCTCAATGGGTATATAGAAATTGCCCTGTCACAGTTCTTCAAAATGTCACCTCAGTAGATTTAGTAGAGCTAGCCGTGATAGATTTTGATGTTATCTTTGGCATGGATTGGCTACATGCATGTTATGCCTCAGTAAATTGCAGAACCAGGGCGGTAGAGTTTCGATTTTCGGGTGAGCCATACCTAGAGTGGAAGGGTAGTTCAACTATGCGTGTAGTTCGCTTCATTTCCTACCTTAAGGCCAGCAAGATGATCTCTAATGGGTGCATGTACCATCTAGTTAGGGTTAAGCATGCTAGGTCTGAAACCTCGACTATCCAATCAGTTACTATAGTGTGTCAATATCCTAAAGTGTTTCTAGATGATTTACCGAGAATTCCTCCCGAGCGGGAGATTGACTTTGAAATTGACCTTCTTCCCGATACGCAGCCTATATCTATTCTTCCTTATGAAATGGCTCCAGTTGAGCTAAAGGAGTTGAAGGATCAATTGAAGGACCTTTTAGAAAAGGGTTTCATCAGACCAAGCAAATCCCTGTGGGGTGCACCAGTTCTCTTTGTCCGAAAAAATGATAGTTCTCTTCAGATATGCATTGATTACCGGCAGTTGAACAAGGTCACCATTAAGAACAGGTATCCTCTCCCAAGAATTGATGACTTGTTTGACCAGCTTCTGGGTGCCAAGTGTTTCTCAAAGATAGACCTCAGATCCGATTATCATCAGCTTAGGGTTCGGGAGAGTGATACTTCGAAGATAGGCTTCAAGACTCGATATGGTCACTATGAGTTTGTAGTTATGTCTTTTGGACTAACGAATGCTCCTAAAACTTTTATGGATTTTATGAATAGGGTGTTTAAGCCATATTTAGATATGTTTGTGATCGTGTTCATAGATGACATTCTCATATACTCTCGAAGAGAGGAGGAGCATGATGCCCATTTGATGGTGGTACTATAGACTTTTAAGGATTGCCAATTATATGCTAAGTTTAGAAAGTGCGAGTTTTGGCTAGACTCAGTAAAATTTTTGGGTCATGTGGTGTCAAGTGAGGGCGTACAGGTGGACTCTCAAAAGATAGAAGCAGTGAAGAATTGTCCTAGACCAGTGAGTCCTTCGTATATCAGGAGTTTCTTGGGTTTAGCTAGTTACTACCAGAGGTTTTTTGAATGGTTTTCATCCATTGCAGCACCTTTGACTAAGTTGACCCAGAATAAAGTGAAGTTTCAATGGTCGGAGGCTTGTGAGAAGAGCTTCCAAGAGCTTAAGACTTGACTCACCTCAGCACCAGTGTTGACCCATCCTGAGGGTACCAATGGGTTCGTGGTATATTTTGACGCCTCAAGGATCAGCCTTGGTTGTGTATTAGTGCAGCATGGCAAGGTTATAGCCTATGCTTCCAGGCAGCTGAAAATCCATGAGAAGAATTATTCGACTCATGACCTCGAGTTGGCAACGGTAGTATTTACCTTGAAGATTTGGAGACACTATTTGTATGGGGTCCACGTGGATGTGCTTATGGACCACAAAAGCCTACAGTACGTGTTTACTTAAAAGGATCTAAATCTACGTCAAAGAAGGTGGTTTGAGCTTCTTAAGGATTATGACATGAGTGTCCTTTATCATCTGGGCAAGGCTAATGTGGTGGAAAAATGCTCTTAATAGGCTTTCTATAGAGAGTGTGACCCATGTAGATAAGGAGGGGAAAGAGTTAGTAAAGGATGTGCATCGGCTTGCATGGTTAGGAGTTCGTCTTGTTGACTCGAGGGATGATGTTGTCATTGTTCAAAATGGGTCAGAATCTTTTATGGTGACCGAGGTCAAAGCTAGACAAGACAAGGATCTTATTTTGGTAAATTTGAAGGAAGCCATTTAGAATCAGAAGGTGGAGGTCTTCTCCCAAAGAGGAGATGGTGTACTACAATATAAGTGTCATTTGTTTGTATCGGGTGTTGATGAATTGAGGGAGAAAATGTTGCATGAGGCTGATGGTTCCAAATATTCTATACATCCAGGTGCCACCATGATGTACCATTACCTATGGGAATTTTATTGGTGGAATGGCATGAAGGACATAGCGGCGTGTGTGGCTAAGTGTCCGAATCGTCAACAGGTGAAGGTTGAGAATCTAAGACCCGGAGATGTGCTTCAATACATAGTATCCCTACTTGGAAGTGGGAGGAATCAATATGGACTTCATCACTGGATTGTATCAAACTCGTTGACAGTATGACTCTATTTGGGCGGTTATAGACAGTTTGGTTAAAACAACTCATTTTCTACCGGTCAAAACTACTGATTCAGCAGAGGATTATGCTAAGTTATACATTTGGGTGTTAGTTCGGTTGCATAGAGTTCCCTTGTCCATCATATCAGACAGAGGTACTTAGTTTACCTCCCAGTTTTGGATCTCAAGTCAAGCTTAGCACAACATTTCACCCACAAACAGATGGTTAGGCTGAATGGACTATTCAGAGTCTTGAGGATATGTTGAGAGCATGTGTGATTGATTTCTAGGGTAGTTGGGATGATCATCTACCTCTCATTGAGTTTGCATATAACAAGAGCTACCATTGCAGCATTCAAATGGCTCCGTTTGAGGCTCTTGATGGGCGTTTGTGAGGAGGAGAGGACTTGAGTTTGAAGTTAATGATTGGGTGTTAATGAAGGGAGTGATGAGATTCGTAAAGAAAGGGAAACTCAGTCCCCATTATTTTAACCCGTACTGGATTGTGAGGCGGGTTGGCAAGGTAGCGTATGAGTTGGAGTTTCCCTCAGATTTGGCTTCAGTGCATTTGGTGTTTCATGTGTCTGTCACGACCCGAACATAGGCCCAGATCGAGACATGGGAAAAAGAACCCTAAGAGGCTCCAAGTCAACCCATGGCACGAACATGACATCTAAACTCAATGTAGTAATGCAGAAGTCTAACATATATAAAATAGCAGAAGTCTGGAAATTTAATAACATCAAATTACTAAATACATAACAACAATATAAGACTGAAAACAAACTATGTCTGCTAAGCCTCTACATACTAACGAGTTGATGGGACAGGACCCTAACTAACTCACTAATGACTGAAACAAAAAATACTGAATACAACTGATAAAAATGGTCCTCGAAGGATCAGGACTCACCAACTTTGGCTGAGAGATGCTACACTGAGGATCTGGCTAACGGCAGGGCTGAACCTGAATATGGGAGCTTGTATCATGAAACCATACAATACAGAGTATGCGATCAGTATGTGGAATGTACCAAATATGCAACTAAGTAAAACTGCTAAGTAAGTAAAATCAGAAATCAACCATATCATAAAACACCTCATCATAAGAGTTTGAGAGTAGGACTTGCATGTTATCATCTGAAAACATGATTTAAACATAACTGAATATCATAACTGAATCTAATGAACTAAAGCTGAAACTGATTATTCATAAGTAAAACTGAACATTGGATCAAACCTGTGGAAAACATAATATCATGATTGATCAACATGCATAACTGAAATCATGAGGAACAATGGGAGACTCGTTATGTAATCGACATTACCATGGTAGAGGTTATGTGATCCCAATACTACATTCATGTGGGCAGAGCCGTCCAAAGCCTTGCCAGGGCTAAGGACGCTACCATAATATTGATATCAATCTAAATGCCCCTTGGGGGATGGGGAAGCTGACAAGGGAGGTCCCAAATAATCTGATCCTACCTACGTTGGCACGTAGTTTTGAGGCACAGGGTTGACTGACCCTTAGCCTACTCGGTGCTAGACACTACTCCAGAAAACATGCATATGCTCTCCATCGTTTTTAAACGAAGTTGAACCATCATCTAGTGACGAAGCTGAATCATAATAATACATGCATTATCTAAAATCATAACATGAGGAGCCTTGGCTCAAACCATACCTCAAGCTGAAAGAGTGGGAGTCTAGACTCCAAAATCCATGTGGTAAGCTAAAAACATGAACTTGAGATAAATCATGTAACATACTTGATCATATGGGCTTGCACAAACTTAAAAATACTTGAAATAGACATTGATATTCTAAAACATGAATATAGTCATGGGTAATTTGAAATCATACTTGTATGATAAAAATCTCATCATACTTAGAAACATAGATCATAAGCTCGTTTTTTCATGAACCTTCATAATTGGGCATTAATATTTGTGAAACTTAGAAAACATGATTTGTAATTGAAAACATTATAAAACATACCCATGAATCATAATTCAATATTAGAAACATAAAAAGAGCTTACCCATGATAGATATTTACAGAATTTACAAGTTCAGTTTAAACCCCATAGATTCATCTACTAGAATTTCCATAAATTTGAGAAGTAATTGGGCATGGGAGTGGCCAGATACACCCATTCATAACCCTACATACCTGGGTACTTATGATTTCTCACCCTTCTTGAATTCCCAAAGGAAATTAGAGAAGACTTGATGAATTTCTAAGCTTGTTCAGAAATCTCTAAGCTTGTTCACCTTAGGAACTTCTAGGCTTGCATGCATAGAGATGGATAGGCTTAGAATGAGATAAACCCTCTTTAAACACAATTATCCGAGCTTAAAATGATGTAGTTTATGTCTTAAGAACTTATAAATTACGGAAAATCCCTTACTAAATTTGCAGAAAAAATCATACTGCTAGTCCCAACGAGGGACTAGACTACTTGTTTTCCATGACCAC
>JACEIK010000886.1:47639-78900 GCA_018107945.1 Datura stramonium
ATGTTGGTTAGTATAAATTCACATTTTAACTACAAATCACATGAGAATGCACAAATAACGATAGATAAACAAGATGAAATGAAGCATTTGAGTATCACTTAGGCATATAATTCTGCCCAAGATCACATACCAACAAGTTTAAGTACCGGCAGTAGTCTAGTTCTTACCTTATTCCCTATGGGTTTGACCCTAACCTCTCTGTGGGGTTCTTTATTGACAATGTCTGCTTCATACTTTTTCAGAAAGTGTGAGTTTTGAGCGTTATCAGTGATCTATCCCAATGCTTAGTTGTAGAACTTGGTAACTAGAGTTCATCCAAATGACTTGTTCGTCCCAATTGGATGACTATACTCAATCACCGGGTGAGGTCTTATGAGCGATTTCATTTCAACAGTTATCAAATTTGTCCCAAATTAACTATCCTGCGACCGCAGCTCAAGTCATATGATGACCCATAAAGATTAAGGCTTTGTTGCAATTCTCTTTTCCTAATCTCTTCTTCTCTAAGTTCAAGAAAATAAAGAATTTGGGCAAGTCCTAACGTTGCACTCCATTAAGAAACATTAACGATGAAGTGAATATAATAAAAGTGTTTAGAATTGGTTTAGAATCACGTTGTGCAACCTTAGTTTTTTTATTTACCATGGTTCTCACAACCTTAGTTGTGGAGGTTTTAGCATATCATGATTGTAAAAAAAAATTATCAACATTCATAGTCAAAAACATAATTTTAATACTTATAGAGATGATTAGAAGAAAATTCACTTGATTATTGAAAGAATTTATGAAGAATTATTCAAGAACAATGAAGATTTTCAAAACAAGAAAATCTCCAAGACTTGAATATGAAGCTAACAACAATTTTCCTCAATGTGTTTCGTGTGTTTTCCAACTTATACTACTGAAAATAACCTAAAAAGTATTTATACAAATATTTAGAACCCTTTCCTAAATAAATAGGGAAATTGCTGAAACTGCCACCGACATCACCTATGACCCGTAAGAAGATTGTACAGGACGTACCTTGACTTGTAAATTGGCTGGCATCTTCTGAATCTGGCTAAGTGTTGTGAACTAATATGACTCGTACCATGAACCTATGAGTTACAATCAATCGTGCTTTGATATTTATAATTCTGGCAATCTTCTAAACTTTATCACGAATGGCTTGGTACGACCCTACCTCGGTTCTATGACCCGTGACTCCTCGTACCTTGAGACCTACCAGTCTTGACTTCTTCTAAACTTTTCTGCAGCTCCTTGGCACAGATCTTAGGTAGATCTCACTATTTGTGGTTGCAACCCATACTAGGAGACTTAGCCTGTGCAACATCTTCTGAAGTTTTCTACGACTGCTATGGTATGACTTATACCAGGATGGTACGACTCATACCATGAGCTATAAGTTGCCTTCACCTTAATACTTTTGCCCTGGACTTTTCAACGACTCTCAGTACGGCTCGTACTGAGGTCCGTACTTAGCCACTTTTCTGCAATTTTCTCCATCTTTTGCACATTTCGACTGAAACATCTATTTTCCTTGAAAACAAAGTAGAAGTGCCTCATATCCATATAAACACGCCTAAGTCCATGCTTATTTCCTCAAATGTAAACATCGAAAGTGCTGTAAGCTCATAGCACATCACGTCTACATCCAAAGAATCCAGTCATCCCCACTTAACATTCCCCTAATGCCTTTTCCTACACCTATT
Source organism: Datura stramonium (assembly GCA_018107945.1). NCBI lineage: Eukaryota > Viridiplantae > Streptophyta > Magnoliopsida > Solanales > Solanaceae > Datura > Datura stramonium. The sequence goes on from JACEIK010000886.1 coordinate 49,352, forward strand.
GCATGGTGGTAATTGTGGTATACTTTGAGTATCGTTGGCGTAAGACTTGGAGCCTGACACCTTGTGGCTATAGCACTGATAACTCTATCTTCATTGTTCATTTTGGGGCCCCTGAGGTAGTACTTTGGTGTTAGGTGGCAACGGTCTTGACAACCTCTGATGTAATAAGGACATACTGCTGCTCCTCATGTAAATGCTATCATTGCCAGCTGACTTGGCGCTCTTGCTCTGGTGCTGCTCTCTGTTGAGCTTGTATGTCTTTTTTCGATCCTCTAACTACTGATCATATACCATCAGTCTGGCTATATCTATTTCCTTATGTAGCAAGGCCATATCATATTCGCTAGCTATGTGCTCCCAGGGCCATACACTAAACAACACGTTCTGACCCTCATGGTGGCAACCACTTTCGGCGCAAAGTGAGCCATGATGTTAGACATATTTTCATGCCCATTTGCCATGTTTTTACCCATATTTGATCATGTTTTAAGTTCATAATCCTTAATTTATGCTTAAATTCATATATATGTGTGTGTTTTATGCGTGAACAAATGATTTGAGTTGATTTGAGCAGGAAACTAGGCGAAATGGGCTCAAAATGATGCAAGAAATGAAGATTTCAGGATCTGACAGGTTTGGTGCTATGGCTGGCGCCCTGCACCAAGTCCTAAACTTCAGAGAACAAAATCTTAGTCTGGTGCTGCGCCAGCCCTTAAAATTTAGAGAAATTCACTTTAAAAATTTGGCGAGATGAGTGGCGCCCCGCGCTAGAGGTGTTAAAGACTTGGAGAAATTTGACGAACACCTTGGCAAGATGAAGGGTGCAGCGCACCAGACCCTGTCTAGAGCTGATATTGCTGGAAATTTGACTAAGTCTATGGTGATATAGGAGGGGCGGCATGCCAGAGCCATTACGTGATGAAAAATGCTGATTTTAAAGCCAAGTCTTGAAGGGCAAAAAGGTCATTTGAAGGCTCATCTATAAATATAAGACATAGGTCATTTTTACTTAGTTTTGGACTTTTTTGAAGTAGTCTTTATTCATTTTTATTCTGTAGTTCATTCATGAAAGCTCGTAAGCATTTTTGAAAGAAGACAAAGTTCTACAACTTAGTTTTCACTTCTTTACTTTGTATTTTCGCATAATGATGACTAAGTATTTGTTTTCCTGCTTGTTTATGAGTAGCTAAACTCATATTCTAGGGTTATAGCCATGGTGAATGGTTGATTGTTTAACAGACTAAATAAAATTAGTTTTGATTCTTCTTTTATGGTTGTTTGTATTTATTTGTGTTAATTTATTATTTGTGAGATTGATCACCTTGTAAGTAATCTGTTGGCTTTCAATTGAACTTGGGAAAGGGAATCGAAAGGGTTAAAAATAAATACAGAACGGAAATTCAAAGATCCTTGAACCCATTGGTGATAGGATAGAAACTGTTGTTGAGGATAGGGATATACCCTTCAACCCTGTTTAGTTGAAATATAAGTAGGCAAAAACATCGTTTCATTTCTCCTGTGACCACAGGAATATAGGAATTAGGGTTCATGAAATACTTCTTGGATGCTATGGATAGTGGAAAGAAATAGGATAGTAACTTGCAACTAACAACCGTAGGAACAATCATGATAGTTTAATTACGTCTGAAAAACTCAACCCAAAACCAATTAAGTGTCATTTCCCTAGTATGTTATCATTATCGAAATACAATCAAGCTTGCATTCGTTTTAGTTAATTTTACATTTGAAGTTTTAGTAGTTTAATTTTCCAAAACAATCTTTATTCTACTTGTTTTGTAGATAAGTGAAATTAAAGTATAACCTTATAACGATAAGTCCCTGTAGGTACAATATTTTGACTTAATAATCCTATATTACTTGACGACCATGTGTTCTTGTGTGCGCTTGGGAAACATCAAGTTTTTGGCACCGTTGCCGGGGACTTTTGAATATTATTTAATTGTTTGTAGGTTAGAATTTTATTTCACTAGTCTGTTTATATTGTACAGATTTTTGTTTTTCTTTTATTGTATTATATGACTCATCTTAACATGACATCTTGGTATATAAATGGGTTGAATGATGGTATTCATATCTAGGTGATTTTTGTCTTAATTGTGGAGGACCCCAGTTGTGGCAACACTGTCATATTTGTGGTGTATGTGGTGGTCTGGATGACCATTGGAGTAGTTTCTCACATTTTTATTCCCCTTCCCCAAGCCTCTATTACGATTCTCCTGTTGTTTTTGATGCTTACAAGAATAATGAAGAGGAGGAACGTCATGCTCAAACAAGCAATGTGGAAAAAATGATCCTGGAGCATAATGAGGGAGCAACTTACTGAATAGGGAGGAGCCTTAAAAAGGTTGAGTGCCAATTTACAAAGATAATGACTGGGACTATTAATTGTAATGATTTGCAAGTCACCGTCTTAGCCAATACTCAAGAGGAACCTCAAGTGGAAGGGAGAATACAGCCCATACAAGAGATGGATCAATTTGGCGCAAGTATCCATGACCTGCAGGGTCTTTTGAATGAAAAAGTTGAGGCGTCTGATGCGTAACTACAGAGTGATGTGGATACTAGCTAATGCATGGAACAAAAAGAAGAATCCCAACCATTAGACGATTCTTTGGTGGTTGTTGCCGATGTTGAGGAGGTGGATAAAAGTGAGGACGTCAAGCATGATGCAATCTTAGAGTTAGGGCATATCGGTCCTCATTCTAAACACTTTTGACATTGTGTTTGGTTCACAATCTAGAAATAGAGCCTTCCAAGACTATGGAGAAATGTGTAGATGAGGAGCAACACCCATATATTCTAAAATTCATTATGCCAAAGACACACAATGACATCCCTCACTTAAGGGCCAAGAAGGGAAAGATGCAACATCTCTTACTTGGTCCATTCATGTTTACACCACTGCCCCTTGAGCATAATCAAAAATTGGAAAAAAAAACTAGGGGTGAAATTTATGAGCTTAAAGTGGAAGAAAAAGTGGTGAAACTTGATGACGTCATGTCGTGACATTAAATCAGGCATTTGTTGGGAGGCAATCCAATTGTAATAATGTAGTTTATTATTATTATTATTATTATNTTATTATTATTAAATTTTTTTTTTATTATTTTATAGTGTCATTTTTTTTGTTTTGTGTGCCGATAGGGGAAGTCTGAGTACCCTAAATAAAAGTTGAGCGGCATGGTCTAAGCTTAAGTGTGGGGTCGTGCGACCTGTGAATCCAAAAGACATGCTACTAGCTAGGCCCTAGAGGGCTTCAGGGAGTATTTCTCACCCTTGTATGATTTTTACATTTTAGTTGCTCCGAGGACAGAGCATGATTTTAAGTGTGGGGTGTGGCGATATCTTCCAAATTTTATGGTTAAGGATGAGCATGCCAGCAAGTTCCATTGAAATTTTTTGAAAATGGCATATCTCATCCACCTTTTGATTTTTCTTATGGCCTCGGTTCTTTTCCCAAGGAGAGCCCTTTGAATTGGGTAATTTTTTGGTTTTGTGTCATCGTAGAGTAATGACATTTTCTTATGATAGACGGATGACGACCATCTTAAGGGAAGATTTGTCATATTTTTTTTAGGATTGAGTCATAGGTCATCCGCTTGTATGCTTATTGATATTCTGGTTAGCTACTATGTTGGAGCAAATAGAGTGGTCATCTTGATTGCATGAGTGAGGATCCATGAGAGACACACATATCTCTTTAATTTGACTCAACATATCCTTAGGGATTAATAATGAATAAACTTGTTATTCAATATGATTGTGTGAATGTGTAGCTGTAGAAACTGATTAGACTCTTGTTTCCATGATAGGTGAGCTGAATTGCTTTGTATGTATATATTGTAGCATCTAGAGCTTTTCTTAGTGTATGTAGGATAACTAGTTGGTAGGGAGTTTAGAGATGATCAAGACATTTCTTTTAAAAGCCATGCTTTCTCACATTTGTTTTACCTTCCTGTATATGGTCCCTAGTTACCCCCTTTGAGCCTAAAAGCCTTATTATTTCTTAGCCTCAATAGTAGCTTAATCCCTTTCTTTTGTGAGACCTCAAACTAATTGATCCAAAGTAGTCTTAGGCACTTGGAGACTTGAAAGGAAAGGTCTACCAAAATATAATTAAGGGAAAAAGAAAAAGCTGTGGTAAGAAAAGAAAAGTGAGAAAAGGGGTGCTCATAAAAATTATATTGTCTACTTGCTTCTACGGAATTGAAAAAGAGAGCTTTAATTGAAAAATCATTAGTTATTCTATGATTAGAAAACTAGCAGCCAAGTAATGAAAAAATGGGCCATGAAAAGAAAGAAAAGGGTGAGTAGAGGAAAGATGAACAAGCAAGTGAAAAGGTGGTGGACAAGAAAAGTGAAATATGTATTAAAAATGTTTAGGGTGGTAGTCACTATAAAATGAAACATCAATCCTACCTGTCCCTTAGCCAACATTACAACCAAGAAAAGTCCTTGTGATCTTAATCTCTTGAAACAATTAGGTAGTCTTAGCATACATGAAGGGCAAACCTACGGTATGAGTATAATATGCATTACATGATTTTTGAGTGTGAGTCTGCCTTACTTATTGTGTTCCATGTCTTTACATTGATGAATTTGAGAGAGGAACATCACTAAAAGTGACGGGCATAAGAGGTCTAATTGGATGTACTACTTGTTGCATGTGTCACACTTAATCATGTTGGCCCCTTGTGTTAAAAAGATGAGTCATTTATAGAGGTTGTGTGTTCCTGATTGTGAAACCTTGTTATGTGCTTTGTTGAGAATTGTTGTATGATGATAAATCACTTTGTGTATGCTCTATGATAGTTTGTTGAGTATGAGTTGATAAAGGTGTCAAGTGTAATGGTGAAACATGATTTTAGGTATGTTTTAAGGATTGTTCGGGAACGAATAATGGATTAAGTGTGGGGTGATGATGTTGGGCATATTTTCATTCCCATTAGCCATGTTTTTACCCATATTTGTTCATGTTTTGAGTTCATAATTCTTAATTTATGCTTAAATTTATGTATGTGTATGTTTTATGTGCTAACAAACGATTTGAGTTAATTTGAGCAAGAATCTAAGCAAAATGGGCTCAAAATGATGCAAAAAATGAAGATTTGAGGATCTGACAGGTTTGGTGCTATAGTTGGTGCCCCGGAACAAGTCCCAAACATCAAAAACAAAATCTCAGTCTGGTGGTATGGCTGGCGTGTCTCAAACTTAAGAGAATTTCACTTTAAAAATTTGGCGAGATGAGTGGTGCCCCGCGCCAGAGGTGTCCAAGATTTAGAGAAATTTGATGAGCACCTTGGCGAGATGAAGAGGGTGGCACGCCAGACCCTATCTGGAGCTGAAATTGCTGGAAATTTGACTAAGTTTGTTGCGAGATAGGAGGAGCGGCGCGCCAGAGCCATTTCGTGATGAAAAATGCTGATTTTAAAGCCAAGTCTTGAAGGGTAGAAAGGTCATTTGAAGGCTTATCTATAAATATAAGCCTTAGGTCATTTGTTACATAGTTTTGGACTTCTTTGAAGCAGTCTTTACTCATTTTTATTCCATTGTTCATTCATGAAAGCTTGTAGGCCTTTTGGAAGGAAGACAAAGTTCTATAACTAGGTTTCTCTTCTTTACTTCGTATTTGTTTTTTCGCTTGTCTATGAGTGGACAAACTCATATCCTAGGGTTGTCGCCATGATGAATGGTTGATTGTTTAACAAACTAAATAAACTTAGTTTTCATTCTTCTTTTATGGTTGTTTGTATTTATTTGTGGTAATTTATTATTTTTGAGATTGATCACCTTGTAAGTGATCAGTTGGCTTTCAGTTGAACTTGGGAAAGGGAATTGAAAGGGTTAAAAATAAATACAGAACGGGAATTCAAAGACCCTTGAACCCATTGGTGATAGGATAGAAGTTGTTGTTGAGGATAGGGATATACCCTTCAACNCCCCGTTTCGTTGAAATATAAGTAGTCATAATCACCATTTCATTGCTCCTGCGACCACAGGAATATAGGCATTGGGATTCATGAAATAGTTCTTGGATGCTAGGGATAGTGGTAAGAAATGAGATAGTAACTTGCAACTAACAACCGTAGGAAGAATCATGCTAGTTTAATTATGTGTGGAAAACACAATCTGAAATCAACCAAGTGTTATTACCCTAGTATGTCATCATTATCGAAATACAATCAAGCTTGCATTTGTTTTACTTAAGTTTTACATTTGAAGTTCTAGTATTTTAATTTTTCAAACCAATCTTTATTTTACTTTTTTTGGTAGATTAGTGAAATTAAAGTCAAACCTTATAACATTTAAATTGACAAGTCCCTATGGGTAAGATATCTGGACATAACAATCCTATATAACTTGACGACCACGTGCGCTTGCGTGTGCTTGGGCGACATAAAGCCAATTAAATAAACTTGGGATATACTCCCTCACACGCATGTTACCTTATCTTAGGACCATGAACTCCTTGACCTTGGTCTCTGTCATAACCTGAGCATAGGCTCGGATCGAGACACGGGATAAGAAACCCCGAGAGGCTCCAAGTCGACCCATGACATGAACATATATCTATCTCAATCATAGATAACTGGAAGATCATCATAAATTACATAGTGGAAGTCCAAAAAACCATAACATCTGAATATAAACATGAATCCAAAGCTAAAATACAACTATGTCCGAAAAGCCTCTAATACTGACGAGTTGATGGGACAAGACCCTAACTAACTCACTGAAATATGGAAACTGAAAATACGACATACCATTTATAAGAAGGGCCCTCGCAAGATGAGGAATCTCCAACTGAGGTTGAGGAAAGCTAACTTCGGGAATATGACTAGCGGTGGGACTGAGCCTGGATCGGAGCCTATACCATGAAACGATACAACATAGAGTATGCAGTTAGTACGTGGAATGCACCAAGTATGCAAGGTAAGTAAAAAAACTAAGTAAAATCATTGAACATTCATAATATAAAGTATAATCAAGATAAGATTCAGAGAGCAGGGCTTGCATGTTATTTTATGAAATCATGATCTAAACATAACAGGACATCATAACTGAATTGATGACCCAAAGCTGAAAACTGATAATTATAAGTAAAACTAAAGATTGGGTCAAACCTGCTAAAACCATAATATCATGACTGATGTACATGCATAACTGAAATCATGAGGAATAATGAAAGACTCGTCATATAACCGACATTACCACGATAGAGCTTATGTGGTCCCGACTATCACACTCAAGTGGGCAAAGTCGTCCAAAGTCTTTCCAGGGCTAAGAGCGCTACCATGATATCGATATCAAGCTCAAGGCCCCTTGGGGGAAGGGGAAGCTCCAAAGGAGGTCCCGAGTAATCTAAATACGTTGGCGCATAGTTTTAAGGCATAGGGTTGACTATCCCTTAGCCTACTTGATGCTAGCTACTCCCAAAAACATGCATATGCTCTCCATCATTTTTCAATAAAGATGACCATCATCTAGTGATGAAGCTGAATAATAACATACATGCATAATCTGACATCATAACATGTGGAGCCTTGGCTCAAACCATACCACAAGATGAAAAATAATGGGAGTCTTGACTCCAAAATCATGTGGTAAGCTAATTCATGAAATCATAAAACATACTTGATCATATGGGCTCGCCCCATACTTAAACTCACTTGAAATCAACTTGATTCACTTTGAAGACATAAACATAATCATGAGTATTTCGAAATCATACTTTCTTCATAAACATCACATCATACTTGAACCTATACCTAATAGATCTCAACTTTCATGAACATTCATGGATGGACATCATAGGTTAGAAAACTTGAAAACATAATTTATAATTTAAAAAATTGTAAAATATGCCGATTAATTATAATTCATCATTTAAACATGCTTAGATCGTACCCATGATAGAAACTTAGGAATTCATGCATTAAGTAGAAACCCCATGGAATCATCAATTAGAACATTATGAATTGAGATGGAATTGGGAATGGGTGTGGACAATTGCACCCATTTATAGCCTTACATAAATAAAGGGATATGATTTTCACACTTCCTTGATTGCCCAAAGAGAATTGAGGAAGAACTTTGTAGAACTAGGCTTGATCACCTCTCAAACATCTAAACTTGCGTGCATGAATTAGGATAGGCTTAGAATTACTTAACCCTTCTTAAAACACTTCATTCAGACCTTAAAACAACGTAGTTTATGCCTTAGGAACTTAGGAATTATGGAAAAACCCTTAATAAATTCACAGGGAAAAATAGACTGCTAGTCTCAACGAGGGACTGGACGAGTTGTTGCCTTGCACCACAACTCGTGGCCTGGATTCATCATGAACACTGCCAAAAATCTGCTGAAGTTTACCACGAGGTAGTGACCACGACTCGTGGGCACCTCCCATTGCCTTCACTGCCCAAAATCCTTGATCCCCAATCTCTCTTGACCACTGATGACTTAACAGGTCGTGGTGCTGACCACGATTCGGGGTCACCTCCCATGGTCACTCTTAAGATAAAATCTCAACCAAGTCCCAGCCTCTCCCCACGAGTCACTTAACGACTCGTGGGGTTCCTGATGGGTCACTGAACGACTCATCCTGTGACCTAGTGTAAAAATTTCTGTTTTCTCCGTTTCAACTCCAGGGTCTAATCTTAGGGCTTTTAGGGTATTACAATATCTCCCCCTTGGGAACATTCATCTTTGAATGTTGAAAGTCATACAGAAAAGCAGAGAAATTCAATCATTATACTCAAATACTAAACATACATGCTGAAAACTAATGGAGTGACTGACTCCGATTTGAACTACATGACTGAACTGAATTCTCGAATCACACATACATCCATTTACATGAAAGAAACTGAGGTACATGAGTTGAACTTGAAACTAAATAGAGTATTAAGGAGGAAAATGATACCTCAAGATAAAACTGAGCTAGAAGGGAATAAATGTGGGTATTTAGCCATCATATCTGCCTCGGCTTCCCACATAGCTCTCTAAACATGCTGATTCCTCCATAAAACATTGACTAAAGAAATTTCTTTGTTTCTTAGCCTTAGAACCTGAAGATCCAGTATCTCCACCGAAACCTCTTCATAAGTAAGGCTGTCTTTCATACCGACACTGTCCACCGGAACAACTAGAGCTGAATCCCCCAAACACTTCTTTAAGAGCGATACATGGAAAGTAGATGAACTGAAGCTAGTTTTGAGGGCAACTCCAATTCATATGCTACCTTGCCATACTGTTTCACAATTCGGTATGTGGCCAACATTATTGGGATTGAGTTTTCCTTTCTTTCTAAACCTCATCACTCCCTTCATGGGAGATACCTTCAGAAACACCCAATCATCAACTTCAAAGTCAAGATCTCTCCTCCTCACATCCGCATAAGACTTTTGGTGACTTTGAGCTATTTTCAACCTGTCCCTTAAAAGATGAACTCTTTTCATAGCCTTATGAACTGAATCTGGACCTATCATCGTATCTTCACCGACTTCAAACCAGCCAATAGGTGATCTACACCTTCACCCATAGAGAGCCTCAAACGGAGCCATCTGAATGCTGGAATGGTAGATGTTTTTATACACAAACTCAATGAGAGGCAAATGATCATCCTAACTACCCTTGAAGTCAATCACACACTCTCTCAACATATCCTCGAGAGTCTCAATAGTTCGCAATGTTTGACCATTTGTTTGCGGGTGAAATGCCGTACTAAGCTTGACCTGAGTACCAAGTCCCTATTGAAATGATCTCCAAAATTGGGAGGTAAACTGAGTACCTTTATCAAATATAATGGACAATGGCACTCCATGCAACCAAAGTATCTCCTAAATGTACAACTTAGCACAATCCTCCGCTGAATCGGTAGTTTTGATCGGTAGAAAATGAGCTGCTTTGGTCAGCCTGTCTACAACCACCCAAATGGTTTCATACTATCGACAAGTGGCGAGGCAACCCTGTGATGAAGTCCATATTAATCTCCTCCCACTTCCAAGTAGGAATGCTGATGTCCTGAAGTACACCTCATGGTCTCTGGTGCTCAACCTTCACTTGCTGACCATTCGAACACTTAGCCATAAATTCTACTATGTCCTTCTTCATGCCATTCCACCAATAGACTACCCGTAGGTCACGGTACATCTTGGTGGCACCTGGATGTATGGAATACTTGGAACCATGAGCCTCGTGCAACATCCAATCTCTCAAATCATCAATATTCGATACACACAGTTGACCCTGATATTGGAGCACAACATCTCCCCCTTTAGAGAAGACCTCTATCTTCTGATTTTGAACCGCTTCCTTTAACTTTACCAAAATAGGATCCTCGTCTTGTCTAGCTTTTACATCAGTAACTAAGGATGATTCTGACCCGTTATGCACAATAATACCACCATCGATCGAGTCAACCAGACAAACTCCCAATTGTGCAAGCCGATGCACATCCTTCACCAGATCCTTCTTCTCATTACCTACATGGGACACACTCTCCATAGAAAGCCTACTAAGAGAGTTTGCTACCACATTAGCCTTTCCCAGATGGTAAAAGACACTCATATCATAATCCTTGAGTAACTCCAACCACCTTCTTCGGCATCGATTTAGATCCTTCTAGGTAAACAAGTATTGTAGACTTTTGTGGTCCGTAAACACATCTACATGGACCCCATACAAATAGTGCCTCCAAATCTTCAAGGCAAATACTACTGCGGCCAATTCAAGATCATTGGTCAGATAGTTCTTTTCATGAACCTTCCGCTGCCTGGAAGCATATGCTATAACCTTACCATGCTGCATCAATACACAACCAAAGCCGATCCTCGAAGCATCACAATATATCAAAAACCCATCGGTACCCTTGGGTAGGGTTAACACCGGTGCTGAGGTGAGTCGAGTCTTCAACTCTTGGAAGCTCTTCTGACAAGCCTCCAACCATTGGAACTTCACCTTATTTTAGGTCAATATGTTCAACGGTACTGTAATAGATGAAAATCCCTCAACAAATATCCAATAATAACCATCTAAACCCAAGAAACTCCTGATATCCGAAGGGTTCACCGGTGTGGGCCAATTCTTCACTGCTTCTATCTTTTGAGAGTCTACCTAAACACCCTCACTTGACATCACATGTCCCAAAAATACCATCGAGTTCAACCAAAACTTATATTTACTTAATTTCACATACAAGCTATCATTAAGATTTTGTAGCACCACCCTCAAATGAGCGGCATGCTCTTCCTCGCTCCGAGAGTATATATAGATATCATCTATGAACATGATCATGAACATGACCAGATATGGATTGAACACCCTATTCGTCAAATAAATAAAAGCTGTAGGAGCATTCGTTAGTCCAAAAGACATAACTATAAACCCATAGTGACCGTTACCGTGTCCTAAAGGCTGTCTTCGGGATGTCACTCTCCCGAACCATGAGCTGATTGTATCCAGACCTGAGGTCTATCTTTTAAAAGCACTTACCACCTTGAAGCTGGTCAAACAAATCATCAATCCTAGGGAGAGGAAACCTGTTCTTGATGGTAGCTTTGTTGAATTGTCGATAATCAATACACATTCGAAGGGAACCATCTTTCTTATGGACAAAGAGAACTGGTGTACCCCGCAGGGATTTGCTAGTTCTGATGAAACCCTTTTCTAAAAGGTCTTTCAACTGCTCCTTCAACTCCTTCACCTTGGCTAGAGCCATTCTATAAGGAGGAATAGATATAGGTTGCGTATTGGGAAGAAGGTCAATACCAAAATCAATCTCCCGCTCGGCAGGGATTCCCGATAGATCATCTGGGAAGACTTTTGGATACTCACATACTACTGAAACTGACTGAATAGTCAGGGTCTCAAATGTAGCATCCTTAACCCTAACTAGATGGTACACGCAAACCTAAGAAATAATCTTCCTGTCCTTAAGGTAGAAAATGAAATGACCTACAGGCACAACTGAAATACCCTTCCACTCTAAGACTGGCTCACTCAAAAATCTGAACTCTACTGCAAGGGTTCTATAATTGACTGAGGCATAACATGAAAATAGTCAATCCATGTCGAGGATAACATCAAAATCAATCATGGATAACTCTACTAAATCCAATGAGGTGACTTTCTGAAGGACTGTGATAGGGAAATATCTATACACCCGTCTAGCTATAACTGAATCACCAACTAGAGTAAAGATTGAGATGAGTTCTGATAAGATTTTGGGACTGAATTTGAAACTACTAGCAACATAGGGCGTCACAAAAGATAAAGTACCCCTTAGATCTAACAAAGAATATACATCAAGGTGGAATGCTCAAGACATACCAGTGACTACATCCGGGGAGACCTCCTGCTCCTGGCGGGATACTAGGGCATAAAATCTACTTTGGCGCTGTTCGCCACCTATACTAGTAGATGCTCCCTGCTGAACTTGGCATGATAGTGGAGCTGCTGAATTAGAAGCTGGGCCTCATCCCCTATCATGACCCTGTCTGGATGTTGGACAATCCCTAAGTATGGGTCCGGGCTTCCCACTCTCGAAGCAAGAACCTATACCCACCAAACATTGTCCTGTGTGTCTCCGGGCATATCTGCTATACTCTGGAGGGCTAGTCTCTGCGGGTCTTCTACTTTGACCTCTCGAGCCTGATGTTTGTCCCCTCTGATCGCACTTGGACCTAGATGGCACATTCATAAATGAAGGTGCTGGGGCTAAAGATCTCTGGTGGGACTGCTGACGGTGCCCACCAGGTCTCTGCTGGGAGAATCCGATACTATCAGTCCTGACCCTCTTGGCCTCTCTCTCCCACTCACTCACCTGTACTGCCTCCATCTACTGGGCGTACAGGACTATCTGAGCAAAGTCAATATCCTAAAGAAGCATCGTGCTCTGGCAATCCCTGACCAAGTAGTCTGCTATCCCGTGTACAAACCTGCTCACACGGGCTCTCTGATTAATCACCATCTCAGGAGCATACTTGGACAAATGAGTGAATTCCAAGGCATACTTCTGAACCATCATCTTTCCTTGCTTTAGATTCACAAACTCAACAACTTTGATCTCCCTCATCTCCTAAGGGAAGAACCAATCTAGGAAAACAGCATGGAACTCATCCCAAGTAATAGGGCCTGCTCCAACTACCTTACTATCCTTCCATTTCTTAATCAAAATGTTTGCGACCCCTCCTTCAACTGCTACGAGGACAAATCAGCGCAATCCTCCCCAGTCAACCCCATAATCTGGATGATCTTCAAAATCTCCTCAACGAACTCATATGGATCCTCATCCACCTTTGACCCAAGGAACTCGGGAGGGTTCATCCTCATAAAGTATCTAACTCTTGCTGTCGTCGCATTCCCATTCTGAGGGACATGCGCTACTGCCTGCTGATTGACCTGGGTGCTCAAGGCCCAGGCTAGCATCTGAATAGCTTCCCTAAACTCTACGTGGCAATTGGCTCGAGTATATGGTCCGCATAGGCTGGTGGGGCCTGCTGATGTCAATATCCATTGGTATTGTTACACCCCGTAAGATTCCCGGCACCTAGATGGCCTATTCACGCGTCGGTTAAGCATATTTGAAAGCCATACGTGCTAGAAAAAGGCCCGGGAAAAGATCGGACGTGGAGCACAGCCGGGCCATCACGCGGAGGCGGGCCGAGCCCTCCGCGATGGCACCGTGTCACGAGGCGGGGAGCCACCGCGTTGGCTCCCGTGACACGTTGGGCTTGTCCAGGCCCAAGTATATAAAGCCCCCTTCGGTTTTAAGTGGTCATATCATAGATAATTTCAGCCGCGAGAACGAGAGAGACGAAGAGGGTAAGAAAATATCATCCGATTCTTATTGCCAAACGTAGTCCAATTCTAAATTAACCTCAGGTACCGAGTATTTAGCAGCGGGGAGCATTCCTACGGATTTTTGTTTCGTAATACAGCCGGCGAATCATCGAGCTACGGACTAAGGTAAGTAAAATTGCTCCAAATTAGTGTCCAATGTGCTCCCTATCCTTAAAGTGAATACTTCTCCCCTTACGGACTTTCGAGAAATAGCAGATTTTTGCAGCGTTTTCGATAAGCCTAAGTTTAGGCTATAAATATATCGAAAGTGACGCTTTCTTTAAGAATATTGGTGTATTTAGTACTAATTGACATATATATATGTAAATGCGGTTGGGAGAAATAGGCACAGATGCAGGAGCCGTGGATTAGTCGGATAACCGAGGTTAAGGTATGTAAAGCCAGTTTCTTCGGCAAGTTAGTAACTTTAGCCTAGTATAATACGGTAAACTCCACTTCAATAGAATTTCCGGAGTTGAAAAATGAGTTTTGAGCAGTTGATGGCTTTGTCTTGCGTTGTTATATCGTATTTAGTTCGAAAGCTAGTAAAGCGGCGCCAAATGGCGAGGATTATCATTTCAGACTTGGTATAGCCGGTGTATGTGTTTAGCAGCAAGCATGTTTTAGAATAATCGACATATATTCAGAATAAAAGTTAGTAGAGTAAAAATCAGACCGACGAGATGGCCAACTTGGCACGGTATAGCCATATAGACGAGATGATATCTTGGCTACGATTAGCCATACGATCGAGATAGTACCTTGGCTACGAATTAGCCATGTAGTCGATAAAGATTCAGATTAGGTATAAAGTAGTATGAGAATCAGTTAACACGGAAAAGAGTTCAGAATAAGAAATCGAGATTTGAATGAGTCTTTTCGATTTAAACATACTTTATTTGCATATGTGCTATTTGTATATTTGAGATGATGAGCGTGAGGGCATCTTTGTGAAGGCGTCCCTCGCCACCCACAGGTTGGTGTCGTGTCGCCCCTTTGGCAGCGGGTGGGTTTCGTCACTCAATGAGTGGCATGCCGTCCCAGAGTTTGGACGGATGGGATGAAGCTTTCCCCATTTCGGTCGATCCCAGCACTCTGATGCAGAGATAGCCACTGTTGAGCGTGTCGGGAGCGTACCCAGTGAGATATTTTGTTGAGCGGTGTCCGAGGGAACATATACGAGTTTCGGATTCTGAGATACGGTATAGGAGTCCCCGGACTCAGACACGGTATTTATATCGGAGAGCTATGGCCCAGTAGGAACCCAGGGCAGTAGAGGTGCTCCCTAGTGAGAAGATGAGTGGAGTGACTTATTTTTGGCTGGTTTTGACCCGGGTAGGGGTATGTAGATTGTTTGCTTGCTTGGTGCCATCCGAATTATGGGGGTTGGTATTGGCTCTTGATTGCTACTTGTATATCTATTTATGTGTTACATATACTAGCTACTAGACAACAGGCCGTCGCGTCTAGAAGGTACGCTCACATACTATCCACGGTCTGGAAAAGTGATTGACATATTAGCGGTTCTTGCAGTTGATTATCTCCGCTATTGAGAATTGCTAGTTATGTTATTTGTATTCAGTTGTATTCGATTGCTTTGCATACCCCGTGCAGTGCGCGCCCATTGGGGGCGTTGCATTACCACTGCCAGTACTGCCGCGGAGCGTCCCAGTGATTCCGGCCGGCTATTAAGTCGCCGGCTCTGTCATCAGTGTACCTTCCAGAGGTGTAGCTCTTTTCCTTTTTGTACAGTGGGTAGGTCGGAGCCCTTTCCCGATCATTTCTATTACTACTCATAGAGGCTTGCGGGCCATTCAGACTTATCTCCGTGAGTCGATTTGGGCCGGTCGTGTGAGCCAGTGCGGTTGTTATAAATCATTTAGTATTTCTGTTTATGTTGGCCATTGTGGGGCCATAGATGTGATAGTAGTAGTGACCTTGCGGTCACGTGGCACTTCAGTATTCTCTATGTTGAGTTTGAGATGACAAGGAAACTGACATGGTAGCCTTAATAAATACTTATAGGTTCCTTGTTATGAGAATGTTTGTGGTTAGCTGTTGTTGCTTTCACGCTGATGGCTATAGAGGACCAGTCGGCAGGGGCTGTGTTACAGCCGTTATATAGCCCTTTGCTTCCGAAATCTGGGAATAGAGCTAGCCGGGCACCAAATGTGCTTAGGCTCACCCCGATTAACGATCCAGTCTACTAGGGGCACCGGGTGCCGGTATTACCCCAAGGCGGGCGTGACGGTATCCTGCGAGGCCATTTCCGTTTCGTTTCTCCTTCCATTAACTCTACAGGAAGCATGATTCTGCAAATGCGTATAGCACGAGTTAGAAGGATAGAGACATTTCATCGCACGACTTAGATCATGAAAGAAGGGAATATTTTATAAATGTCTCATAACCTCTTTATCATAAGTACGGTGTGCTTCACACCCATGAAAAAATAATCTACTTAACGCACGGCTTTCGGACACCTAGGACACTTCAAGATCTAATGCTTTGATACCAAGTTTGTCCATGGCTTAGAACATAGGCCGGTGAGACATAGGACAAAAAGAAACCCGAGAGGCTCGAGGTTGACATGGCATGAACATACATTTAACTCAATCATAGATAAGTGGAAGATCATCATAAATAACATTATAGAAGTCTAGACAAACATAACATTGTAATACTAACATGAATCCAAAGCTGAAATACAACTATGTCTGAAAAGCCCTAATGCGACGAGTTGATGGAACAAGACCCCAACTAACTCACTAAAATGCGGAAACTGAAAATATGACATACAAGGTGATAAGATGGGCCCTCACAAGACGAGGACTCCAACTGGTGCTGAGAAAAGCTAACTCTGGGAATATGACTAGCGGCGGGGTGATCCACGGATATAAGAGCCTATATTATGAAATGATACAACATAAAGTATGCAGTCAGTATGTGGAATGTACCAAGTATGCAAGGTAAGTAAAAACTGCCTTAGTAGTAAATCATTGAACATACATATAAAACATAATCAAACAAGAAGATGAGTAGGGCTTGCATGTTATTTTAAATCATGATCGATCATAGCCCAGACATCATAACTGAATTGAATGAACCAAAGCTAAAAACTGATAATCATAAGTAAAACTAAACATTGGGTTAAACCTGCTGAAAACATAATATCATGATTGATGTACATGCATAACTGAAATCATGAGGAACAATGGGAGACTCTTCCTTATAGCAGAGCATTACCACGATAGAGCCATTGGTCCCGACTATCACCCTTAAGTGGGAAGAGCCATTTAAAGCTTGCCAGGGCTAAAGAGGGCGCTACCATGATATCGATATCAAGCTCAAGTCCCCTTTAGGGCGGGGGAAGCTCGAAAAAGGTCGCAATATAATCTGATCGTACCTACGTTGGTGCGTAGTTACGAGGCATAGGGTTGACTAATCCTTAGCCAACTTGGTGCTAGACACTACTCCCAAAAACATGTGTATTCTCTCCATCGTTTTTCAACGAAGCTGACCATCGTCTAGTGAAAAAGCTGAATAATAACATACATGAATAATATGAAATCATAACATGAGGAGCGCGAATGACCCCATACCACAAAGCTAAAAATAATGGGAGTCTTGACTCCAAAACTATGTGGTAAGTTAATTCATGAAATCATAAAATATGCTTGATCATGGGCTTGCCCAATATTTAAACATACTTGAAATCAACTTGATTCACTTTGAAGACATGAACATACACGTGGGTATTTCAAAATCATACTTTCTTCATAAATATCACATCATACTTGAACATATACCTCATAGATCTCAACATTCCTTGAATATTCATGGATGTGCATCATAGGTTAGAAAACTTGAAAACACAATTTATTATTTAAAATATTGTAAAATCTGCCAATCAATCATAATTCATCATTTTATAGCTTAATGCTTAGATCATACACATGATAGAAACTTAGGAATTCATGCATTGGGTAAAAACCCCATGGAATCATCAATTAGAACATCATGAATTGAGAGGAAATTGGTCATGGGTGTGGAAAATTTAACCCATTCACTTAGCCTTAAATACCTAAAGGGATCTGATTTTCACGCTTCCTTGATTGGCCAAATAGGGTGAGGAAGAGCCTTTAAGAACTAGGCTTTGATTACCTCTCAAACTTCTAAACTTGTATGCATTAACTAGGATAGGCTTAGAATGACTTAACCCTTCTTAAAACACTCCGCTACGAACTTAAAATGATGTAGTTTAGGCCTTAGGAACATAGGAATTACAGAAAAACCGTTAATAAACTCATGAGGAAAAGCGGTGCGGATCCAGAAGGCGGTGAGTCATCGTCACTAGCTATAGTCGTGGCCTGGATTCGTCATGAAAACTGTAAAAAAAATCTAATAAAGGTTACGAGGTTATAATGGATCATTACATACGTGACAGCGACTCGTGGTCACCTCCCGTTACCTTCGCGCCCGAGAATCCTTGATTCTAATCTCTCTTGACCGGGGATGACTTAACGGGTTGTGGTGCGGCCCGACTCGGTGTGACCAAGAGTCGTGGTCACCTCCCCATGGTCACTCTAAACATAAAATCTCAACCAAGTCCTAGCCTCTCCCCACAAGTCACTTAACAGCTCATGGGGACCTGACCCAGTCACAAGACAACTCATCACAGTGACACGGTACAAAAATTTCCTATTTTCTCTATTTCAACTCTGAGTCGATCTTATGGCTTTCGGGGTATTGTCTCCTTCAATTATAGGGGTAAGAGTATCAGTAAAGGCCCCATGAAGTTTTCTCATATTTTTTCATGCCACAAGCCTAGGAAGGCATGACTGACATCCAATGCCTCACTTGACCTAGATAGCCACCGAAACTCTTACAAATCGAACATCAGCGTGATGATAATGCTCAATAATCACTCCCAATTAAGAGGGTGGAAGCTTGATCGTTGTTCAAAAATAAAATAGCTGATAGGTGTCGGGGTCGAATCCACAACAAATTGAGCGCAATACTCTGAAGTTGTAAACTAACTCAAGCTCGAATGCATCATTTTTTGACCATATGGAAAGTAAAAATTAGGGAAAGGAAAAACAATATCAAATTCAAATTTATAAAATGAGTTTGAGCAAGTGATTTGTTGCAAGTAATGGGAAAGGGCTAGGGACATGCAATAGATGAAGTGCCAACTAGATTGAGATTGATTTAGTGCCTTAATTTCAATTTTATCATGGATAGCATGGACGAAAAGCACATCTCTTGTTTTTCAACCACAAGGATGTCTTTGCCTTGGGTTTTTCTTAAACCCAGGGTCCACAATCAAAAATCAGCCACATCAAGCTTGAGGAAGGGTCAAACTATCTCTAGCTTTTTAACCCTTTAATAGGTAGGGATGTGGGTTTTGACTATCTCTAACTCAACCCCACACATCCATACTCCAAATTTCAACTGTGTTTCCTCACCCATATCTTCACTCTTCTTTCTCAAGCTTAAGCAAACTAAACTAAATTAACAACCACTAGTTTTAATTAAAATTTAGAGGAAACAATAGATCTATGGCACAGATTAAATTTAGAACAGCTGATCAATACCCAATGAAATTAAACATTCATCAAGCATACACTATCTAGTGATAATTCTCAAACTCACACTCTAGTACAAGCATGAAGCGGACGTTGTCATTAAAGAATCCAATAAAGATTGGGGCCAAACCCACAAGGAATATGGTTAGGATATAGAATAACACATGTATTTAAGTTTATAATTCAATTACTTCCTAAAAGGAGGATATAAAAATAACATGTAACAATGTTTAGAAGTTGAATGTTTATTCCAAATTAATGAAATTAACTAGGGTAAGTATTCCCCATGGATTCATAACTAATTAGGGTTTTATACTTGTGATCTATCCCAATACTTTACTTGTAGAACTAATAACTAGGGTTCATCCAAATGACTAGTTCGTTCCTATTGGATGACTATACTCAATCACCGGGTTAGGTATCATGAGCGATTTCACTTTAATCGTTATCAATTTGTTCCTAAATTAACTATCCAGCGACCACAACTCAAGTTATACAATGACCCATAAAGATCAAGGCTTTGTTGTAATTCTCTTTCCTAATCTATACTTCTTTAGGTTCAATCAAGTAAAGAATTTTGAAAAGTCCTAACGTTGCGCACCGTTAAATATTAAGATGAAGAGAATTTTACTACAGCGTTTACTATTGGTTTAGAATCACGTGAGTGCAAATCCTAGTTTGTTAATTCACCATGGTATCCACAAAACTCTAGTTGTGGAGGTTTTGAACTCTCATAATTATAATTTAATTAATAGTATTCTTAGACAAATACATAAATTAATACATACAATGATGATTGGAAGAAAAACCCACTTGATTATTACCAAGAAATAAGGAAGAACAGTTCAACAACAAGTACCTCAATATATTTTGTGAAATAAGAATTCTAACTCCCAATTGTCTAAATTCTCAAGCTTATAAAAAACGGTAAAACTTGTCCAACATTACATAAAAATAAAAGGTTATTTATAATAGCAGATTTATGCCATCTTTGTTCCTTTACAGATTTGATTTGAGATTTGTAGCTCCTTTTCCTAGTTGAAGTAGGATTCACTTTCCGTTTAGATAGGACAGGCGTGTCATGCACGGAATGTGAGAATAGTGACGCATCGTGCATGAGATCATGTAGCACGGCCTACGCCTCACACCTCTGGTCGCGCTACTTTGGTCGCGCACACACGCCTTTGTTGGTCGCGCGGGCATGGCCGGTGCGGTGCTAAATGCCATGATCTTGATTTGTTCAATCCAACTTCTTCACCTTCATTCCAAAAGCCTCAAGCCATCAAATCCATCACTTTTATCCACAAAACATCTAATCATGTGCATTAGCTCTTTTTACAAATATATATCATAAAACACATGCATACACACACAACTTGTTCTCAAAACATAGTAAAGTATGGACAAAATATGGTTAAGAGATGCGTAAATATGCCCTTCATCACCACCCTACCCCAACTATTGTTCGTCCTCGAACAATATACTACTCCCTTTCTCAACTTAACCACAAAAATTCATCCACCTGAACAGGTCTACTTGCACTTAGGATCATGAGACAATCAATAAAGCTTCAATGTTCACTCCTTATGCATATAGGATCAACATTAAGATGTCAAAGTTTGAAATCACTTAACTTTTGAATACTAACTCATCAAGACATATTTTATGTTAACATGAATCATATATAATTTAGCAATCAAGATATGCCACAGTCTCTACTGCATTATTGCCTCTCACAATTGGGAGAGATGCCCTTTCTCACACAAGCTATAAATAAATATAAACTTGGGCATAAATAAGGTGATTTCCTCACTCTCCAAAAAAACACAAAATGCATGAAAAAGACGACCCATAGGCATGCCCTTAGTGTAAATACTGCACTAATATAGAAATTTGAATCAAGGATCAATTAGGACTTATGATGGTTGTAATGTAAGCTACGAGGCGGTAGGAACTATTTGGCCAAGATAGTGGCTAATCTCCTAAGCACTTTAATACTTCACAACACTTCATTTTAAACACATTCTTCAATTTTCAAATTTTCTCCTTATATCTCCTTTATTGTTTCAATTTTCTCAACTTAGGTGACTAGTGGAGATTTTTCAATAATGAGCTCATTCGCACATTGTTTTTATCATCATTTTTTTTCAAAGCTCTTTCTTCTTTTTGTTTTCCCACTACATCACCCTCCTTGTTTAGAAAATCTCACCCTTTTCTTTTCTTCTAATTTCCATACTCTTTTAGCTTTTCCCTTCACTTTCCACTTATGCTCTCCTTTCATGCAAGATTTTTCATTTAAAGTTTCTAGGAGTCATTTGGATTAAGCCACAAGCAATAAAACAAAAAGTGATTTTAATCTTATAATATGGCTATCAAAATAGGCTAAGGCTAAAAAATGGCGCTAGGATAATCACGTCAAGATAGGTTAAATAGGATAAAAAAGGCTACCAAATAAATGCCTATATCGGTTCTAAATCCATCATTCTTATTTCTCTTTGCACAGCAAGACAAGTTCTAGATATCAATTTACAAGCATGGAGTATATAAAAAATTTCTCACACATTGGCAAAAATGGTTTAACAATGGCAATCAAGATTACATAAACACATATATCCGTATTGCATGCATAACATAATTAAGCCCACATTTTTCAATTACAAGAGTCAAGTTCTAAAAGACTAAGTGTTTCTACCTTTTTTAATGCATTTTTGAAGGGAATTTCATAAAAAAGTCTCAATGATACCTAAGTGAAGCACCTAGAAATTGTAATGTCCAAGTTCTTTTTCTTCCTAATGACTAATTTACCCTTAAGACGGTCATCATCCATCCGTCATTGGGTAGAGTCATGACTCAATGACTAAAAAAGTGAAATCTAGACTCTATAATCGGTTCTAAGGGATAATCCAACAAAAAAAGTATTGAAAATAAAACCAGAATCAAAAAACCAAATAAAGATTAAAAAAAACTACTACAAACCAATCAAGTATGCAAGATAAGTCATAAATTTCCAAAAAAAACTAGGCCTACCATATGTGAATTTAGCAATAAAGGCATGCATGGTAATATGAAGTTCACTTCTCCCACCCTATACTTAATTAGTAACACTAACCCTAGTGCTAAAACAATAAAGCATAAAGTAAAAGTGTGAAGGAAGAACTCTCTGGGCCTCAACTCCTCAGCGTATGTGGGGGAAAAAAGCGACTTCCCCATCTCAAATCCTTCTCCTTTGTATCACTAGACTCTATGTCGAGTCTACTCTCTCCATCTCATCTTGTGGACCGTCATCATCAATGGGCTCATCAAATCCGGGCCCAACTGCGTAAAGGCTCGTGAATGTTCGCTTAAAGGATAATCCATGTTGAGCTATTGTAGCTGCTGCTCAATCACACTATTCATTCTCAGTTGTAGCATTTGCATGCCATATAAGTGACTCAATATGTTATCAATTTGTCATAAGCACATTGTGAAAAGAGCTGGACCATTTGCACGCTCGGTGTAATACCCCAAAATCCTTAGATCAGAATGGGAGGTTGAAATGGAAATAGGAATTTATGAACTTCAGTCACAGGGCGGAGTCATTACTGTGACCCGTTAAAACACCATAAGTCGTTAAATTTCGTAGGGGAAGGGATTGAACTTGGTTGAAAAATTAGGAATTTAGTGACCACGGGTGTACAGTCGTCATGTGGCCGTGGTCAGGGTTCAGATGAAAGTTGGAAAATTTAGGCAGTGTACCTAACAGATTGGTCACCATGACTTGTCGGGTACACCACAAGTCGTGGTGCCCCTCGTGGTGACTCTCGGAAAATTTTGGCAATGCAAGTAACAAATGCAGACCATGAGTAGTGGCGAGGGGACGATGAGTCATCCAGTCCCTTGTTGGAACTTCGAGTGTTTTTCTCTGGTATTAAGGGATTTTCCGTAATTCCTATGTTCTAAGGCCTAAACTACATCGTTTTGAGCTCAAAATGGAGTGTTTAAAGAAGGATTAGTCATTCTAAGCCTATCCTAATTCATGCATGCATGTTTAGAGTTTGAGAGGTGGTGAAGCCTAGTTCGGCTTAAGGTTCTTCCTCAATTCTCTTTGGGCAATCAAGGAAATTGGTAAAAATCAGATCCCTTCTGGTATGTAAGGCTGTGAATGGGTGCAATTATCCACACCCATGCCCAATTCCCTCTCAATTCATGATTTTCTAATTGATGATTCCATGGGGTTTTTACCCAATGCATGAATTCCTAAGTTTCAATCATGGTATGATCTAAGCATGTTTTAAATGATGAATTATGATTCATTGGAAAATTTTACAATGTTTTAAATTTATAAATCATGTTTCAAGTTTTCTAAACTATGATGCCTATCTATGAACGTTCGCGAATGTTGAGATCTATGAGTATGTGTAAAAGCATGATGAGATTTTATTGATTAAAGCATGATAGAGATGTTTTAAATTAGCATATGCATGTTTTGGGTGTGGTGTCTAGCACCAGTAGGCTAAGGATAAGTCAACACCAATGCCTCAAAACTATGCACCAACGTAATTATGTTTAGAATTTTTGGGACCTCCCTAGTGAGCTTCCCTCCCCCAAGGGCCTTGACTTGATATTGATATCATGGTAGTGACCCTTAGCCCTAGCAAATCTTTGGATGCTCCTATCCCAACTTGAGTGTGACAGTTGGGACCATGTAAGCTCTATCTTGGTAATGTCGATTATATGATGAGTCTCCCATTGTTCCTCATGATTTCAGTTATGCATGTACCTCGATTATGATATTATGTTTTTAGTAGGTTTGACCCAATGTTAAGTGTTTACTTGTGATTGTCAGTTTTCCAGCTTTGGATCATTTGATTTAGTTATGATGTTTAGTTATGTTTAGATCATGATTTCAGAATATAGCATGCAAGCCCTACTCTTAGAATCTTATCTTGATTATGTTTTATAACATGCATGTTTAATGATTTTACTTAGCGATTTCACTTGCCCTTTTCAAGCCATTCCCACGTCTTGGCCTTACTCTTTATCATTTTATGATATAGGCTCCGATATTTAGACTCAGACCCACCGCTAGTCATAATTTTGAATTCCTGCTTCACTTATCAGTCTCAGTTGGTTAGTCCTCATCTTGCGAGGGAGCCCTTCTTATAAGTTGTACTTCGTATTTTTAGTTTTCGAGACTACTAGTGAGTTACTTGGGGTCTTGTCCACTAACTCGTCGGCATTAGGGCTTTTAGGACATAGTTTGTATTTAGCTTTAGATTGATGTATGTATTCAGATGTTACGTTTTGTTTTGAATTCCACTATGTTATTCATGTTGAACTTCTATTTTAATAATTGAGTTAGATGATATGTTCATGCCATGGATCGCCTTGGAGCCTCTAGAGGAGTTCTTTGCCTAGTCTCTCGTCAGGAGCCTATGTTCGGGTCATGACAAACTTGGTATCATAACATTAGGTTTTGAAGTGTCTAAAGATTGTTCCAAAGCTGCGTTAAGTAGAGTCTTCTTCATGGGTGTGAAGCGCGCCACACTTATGACAAAGAGGATACAACACGTTTAGGAAATGTTCCCTTCTTTCATGATCTAAGTCATGCGATGAAATGTCTCTCTATCCTTAAAACTCATGCTATACGCATTTGAAGAATCATGCCTCCCCACAAAGTTAATAGAAGAGGAGAAATGGAAATGGGGAATGGCCATGAGAATGGCAATGGAGGCGAACACCCGGCCCAGTCCCCACCATCCCACGAGGAGCATATGCGAGCCAGATTGCCACGTAGATTTTAGGAAGCCATTGGAGATGTTAGCCCCCGAGGCCTTGACCGCCCAGGTCAATCAGCGAGCGATGACGCATGTCCCTTAGAACCCAGAGATGCAACAGCGGCAAGAGTTAGGAATTTTCTAAGGATGAACCCTCCCAAGTTCATTGGATCGAAGGTGGACGAGGATCCACATGAGTTCATTGAGGAGATTCGAAAGACCACCAAATCATGGGGATTCTTGGGGAGGAATGCGGCGATTTAGACTCGTACCGATTGAAAGGGGGTCAAGCACATCTGATTCAAGAAATAGAAGGATAGTAGGGCATTTGGAGCGAGGCCTATAAGGTTGGGATGATTTTCATCTTTGCTTTTCGGGGATCGGTTCTTCCCTTGGGAGATTAGGAGATCAAGGTGGCCAAGTTTGTAAATATAAATCAAGGAATGATAATGAGTACATGGTATGCGCAGAGTTACACCTTTTCCAAGTATGCACCTGAGATGGTGTCAGATCCAAGGGCCCGGCGAGCGGTTCGTGTATGAGGTAGCGGAATACCTAGTCAAGGATTGACGGTCCATGATGCTTCATTAGGATATTGATTTTACTCAAATAGTCACCTCTTCGAAGATGGAGCGATGGATGAGTGAATGGGAGAGGAGGTCTAAGAGGACCCGGACGAGATAGTGTTAGGTGCTCGGTAGAGATTCGGAGTCACCGCCCTCAGTTGACGAGATATCTTGGCCCAACTCCCTTCGGCTATGAGTATGCCATCCCGATTAAGCCGATAAGAGAGGGGAAGGCTCGAGGGGCCAGAGTAGCAAATTCATAGAGACCAGCCCTCCGAAGTGTAACAAATGTGGTCGGAGACACCTAGAGTCGGTGTTTGGTGGTACAAATGCTTTGCCAGTCTGGCTAGAACACATGCTGGGGGGTACCAGCTGACGGTGAGGTCATGATATGGGCGAGGCACGACCTTTAATTCGAGCTCCACCAGCATGCCCAGCTCAGCGGTGCTTCTACTAGTACAGGTGGTGGACCATACAAAACATATTTTATGCCCTAGCGTCCTATAAGAGGAACAGGGTTCTCCCGAGGATGTAGTCACTAGTATGTTGTGAGTACTCCACCTTGATGTATATGCATTGTTAGATCTAGGGGCTACTTTATCTTTTTTGACGCCCTATGTTGCTAGTTTGTTTGAATTCGAGTCCCAAAATCTTGTCGAGAATCCTTTCGGTCTCTACTCCAGGTTGGTGATTTAGTTATAGCTAGACGGGTGTATAGACATTCCCTATTACAATCCTTAAGAAAATCACCTCGCGAGATTTAGTAGAGTTATCGCAGCCGATTTTGATGTTATCCTCGGCATGGATTGGCTATTTACAAGCTATGCCTCAGTGAATTGTAGAACCCGTGCAGTAGAGTTGAATTTACGGGTGAGCCGAGTCCTAGACTGGAAGGGTAGTTTAGCTGCACTTTTGTAGGTGATTTCATTTCCTACCTTAAAATTGAGAAAGATGATTTCCCCAATGGTTGCGTGTACCATCTAGCTGAGGTTAAGGATGCTACATCCGATACCCCAACTATCATAATCGATTCCAGTAGTATGTGATTATATGTCAGTTCCAGTAGTATGTGATTATCTACAAGTGTTCCCAAATGATCTACCGAGAATCCCTCCTAAGGGGGAAATCGATTTTGGTATTTACCTTCTTCCCGATATACAACCTATATCTATTCTTCCGTATAGAATGGCTCCAACCAAGCTAATGGAGTTGAAGGAGCAGTTGAAGGACCTCCTAGACAAGGGTTTCATCAGACCTAGCAAATCCCCATGGGGTGCACAAGTTCTCTTTGTCCGTAAGAAAGATGGTTCTCTTCGTATGCGTATTGATTATCGGAAATTGAACAAGGTAACCATCAAAAACAGGTATCCTCTCCCCAGGATTGACGATTTGGTTTACCAGCTTCAGGGTGCTAAGTGATTTTCAAAGATAGATCTCAGATCCGGGCACCCTCAGCTCAGGGTTCGAGAGAGCGATATTCCGAAGACAGCCTTCAGGACTCGGTACGGTCATTACGAGTTAGTAGTTATGTCTTTCGGACTAACAAATGCTCCTGTAGCTTTTATGGATTTGACGAACAGGGTGTTCAACCCATACTTGGATATGTTCGTGATTGTATTCATAGATGACATCCTAATATTCTCTTAGAGTGAAGAAGAGCATGCCATTCATTTGAGGGTGGTGCTACTGATGTGCTACGACACTAGCGACACTTAAAACTCTATAAATGCACATTACTTTAGGTACATTTATGTGGATATGACACATTTTGGTTGTTTTGCAGGTAAAACAGGCCGTGGGATCCAAAATTGAGAAAAGGGACAAAACACAGAAAAAATGTCTTAGACGAGCTGAACTACACACCGTTGGACCTTGCTATGGGCCGTGCTGGTAAGCTGTTGCACTCAATTCAGTGATGTGTTAAGCAAGGTGCCAAGCAACGACTGAAACCCACAGATCATACTAGCTTACAACGAACTGTCTTGATTGGTCGTGGGTTGAAATGTAGAGAATGTTAAAATGAAGTCTCATATGACGGATGGTTCCCACGGATCGTGTTAACATACAACGGACGGTCCTGTCTAGTCGTGTAAAGAATCGGAGAAGAATGATTAAGAGTTGGCTACATCAAATGGACAGACAGCACCTTCTAAGGACAGGTCATTCGTAGTACTTGTCATGACCCGAACATAGTCTCGGATCGAGACATGGAACATGGAACCCCGAGGGACTCCAAGTTGACCCATGACATGAAAATAACATCTAACTCAATCATCAAAGAGGAAGATAAACATGATAAACTTAGCGGAAGTCTGAAATAAGCATAACATCAGAAATACACACAAATCTGAAGCTGATTACATTCTATGTCCGAAAAGCCTATGATATTGATGAGTTGATGGGACAATACCCCAAATAACTCTCTAAGTCTGATATTGAATACATAAAGGAAACTGATAAAGCATGATCCTTGGGAGATGATGCTAAGTCTAAGTACTAGGACCTGTATCATGAAACGATACAATAAAGTTTATGCGGTAAGTACGTGGAATGTATCGAGTATGCAAGGTGAGTAAAACCGCTTAAGTAACTAAAATCATTAAACATGCATAATGTAAAACATAATCAAGATAAGCTTCTTTGAGTAATGCTGGCATGCTATTTTTTTGAAATCATGATCTGATCATAATTGAATATTATAACTGAATCGAATGGCCCAAAGCTGAAAAACTGAGTATCATAAGTAAAGACTGAACATTAGGTCAAACCTTCTTTATACATGTAACATGATTGATAAACATGCATAACTAAAACATGAGGAATAATGGGTGACTCTTCATATAACTGACATTACCACGATAGAGCTTACATGGTCCCGACTATTACACTCATGTGAGCAGAGCCGTCTAAAGCCTTGTCAGGGCTAGAGACACTACCATGATATCGATATCATGATGAAGGCCCCTTGGGGAAGGGGGAAGCTCACGAAGGAGGTCCCAGATAATCTGAACATACCTACGTTGGCTCGTAGTTCTGAGGTGTAGGGTTGACTGACCCATAGCCTACTCGACGCTAGACAGTTCTCCCAAAAACATGCACATGCTCTCCATCATTTTTTCAACAAAGCTGACCATCGTCTAGAGATGAAGCTGAATAATCACATATATAATAAATTTGACATCATACATGAGGAGTCTTAGCTCAAACCATACCACAAGCTGAGTAAAATTGGGAGTCTGGACTCCAAAATCATGTGGTAATCTAACATGAATTATAAGTCATACTTGAACATATGGGCTTGCGCAATACTTAACATGCTTGAAAATAACAAGATTCACTTGAAAACATGATCATAAACATGGGTAGCTTGAAAACATGCTTTTCTCATCAATAATTCATCATAATTGAACATACATCATAAATCTCCACTTCTCATAAATCTTTCATGAATGGGAATCAAAATTTGTAAATCTAGTAAACATGATTAGTAATTGAAAACATGATAAAATTTGGCCATGAATCATAATTCATCAATTAAAACATACTTAGATCATACCCATGATATTGACTTAGAGAATTCATGCATTGGGTTAAAACCCCATAGAATCAACTCTTAGATTTTCATGAATTAGAGAGGGATTGGGCATGGGTGTGAACAAATTCAGCCATTTATAACCCTACATACCTAAAGGGACCTGATTCTATAACTTATCTGATTACCTAAAGAAGAATTGATGAAGAACCTTGAAAAAATAGCTTTGATCACCCTCCCTAG